>JARVKF010000157.1:246661-501038 GCA_039778275.1 Seiridium unicorne
AAACTCAGCGCATTTTCAGGGAGCTCAGCGCACCCACCCACTAAAACTCAGCGCATTTTCAGGGAGCTCAGCGCACCCACCCACTAAAACTCAGCGCATTTTCAGGGAGCTCAGCGCACCTATCTACTAAAACTTAACGCGTTTTTAAAAAGCTAAACGCGTTTTCTAAAAAGCTCAACACGTTTTTAAAAAACCCAGCGCGTCTTTAAGAAACTCTGCGCGTCTTTAAGAAACTCTGCGCGTGGCCTTCGCAAAAATGCTGACCTAACCCAAATTTGGGTGGGGAAAGCATTGTGGCGAAGGGGCTGTTCAGCCCCATAAAAGTGACTGGGGGGGGCGAGGAGTAGATTTGGGGGGGGTGATTACACGGCCTGCCAGTTAGCGTCCATTGTCACGCTGCAATTTCACTGGAGTGCATAGCGAGGTCACGCATCCATCGTCCGAATTTGATTCACCTGCCCCTGACTTGAAACATTTGCAGCTGCACCATGAGCGCGAGCTGGCGCACATTACTCTGCTTCTGCCGCTCCCACTTGCCTCTATACCCCTTCCCCAAGTGCATGTTAATCTATCCGTCCTGCGCGCGGACAGATCCAACAGCCCTTTCGATCCTCCGACCCGCCCTAGTTGCGCGTAGTGCTAGGTCCCAGCGGTGCCCGGGTGTTCCTTGACTTCGACTAACCTTGTCCCGTACCGCAGGACCCTGTGGGCCATTTCCGTCTTGAGCAGTATCTACGTCTCAAAACCTACACGCTGCATTCGCCCGGCAGCAATCCTGAACTCTCTTACATGCAGGAGCGCGGACAGGCGGCAGACACGCAGGACTAGTCGGTCGCAATTAGGCAAATTCGACCGTCCCATCTGTTCAATTAGGTTACCCGACCGTATTGCTTTGCCAACGAGACCATGGATTACGCGCCGTCGAATTCGACTTCCGCCGGCGGCTCTTATGTACCCCCTATTCCCCGGCAAGCTCACCACCAGCCTCGAAACAAGTCGCTCCGACCCGACGTGCGTAACAGCGACGGTCGCGCAGTTACGCCTGCTTCGCCCGAGGTCATCTCGTCCTTGATCACCAGTTTATCAGGCATTTCCGCGCCGGCAAACTCCTATTTCGAGAAGCACAGCCTGTCCGTGCCTGCCTCGCCGGGAGGAAGCTTCGGCCTTGACTACGGCGCATTCAGGTCGCCATCACTTGGAGCCAAGGACGACGTCGTTCCTCTGGACGAATTGGCCGCGAGCCCGCCCGTCATTCGAACAGCGCCGAAGCCATCCGGGCTCTCCGTACTGACAGCTCCCAAGTCGCCAAAATCCCCGCATCGCGAATCCTCGGGTGGGCTCAGGTCCCTCTTGCGCTCCTCCCGCCCGTCCTCCAGGAGCTCTGCATCGTCGCACGATGATACCCGCAGCATCGGGAACCTCTCGATCGAACGGGGATCAGCAACCACCCCAGAACTACACCACAGGCGATCGCATGACAGTTGGGGGAAGAAGTCGGGCCGTAATCAAAAAGGGCTTATGTACATGAGCTCTAAAGAAAGACTGCGTGCAAGCGAAGCTGACCGCAAGCGCTCAAGTTTTGGAGCCGGCGGAACCTACGATAATACAAGCGGCGCATTGTCTCCGCGGCAGGACCCGTCAATTGTCGAGTCCTCGATCAGTGAGGAACCAGCGACCCACGATCCTACGACGCGAGGCTCGTTGCCACAACTGAGTCCGTCACTTGATCAGTCGTTTCAACGACCAATTCCCCTGCGCGAGTCTTCCCTTCGCAAGACTGGCTCGAGTGCGAAGAGAGCCTCACAAAGATCCACGCGATCAAAACGGGATAGTGAAAACGGGATGAACGATATCATACCGGAAAACGAAGAGCACGATCGCCTAGCAGACATGTCTTTGTCAAAGCGGCGACAACCGGCGCGGTCAGCATCGGAGGCTGATACCAGGAGGAGAAAAGATGAAATCCTCCAAGCAGACATGTCCAAGTCGAACAGATTGAGCGCGTCTACCAGCAGGGCCTCGCATGATGGGAAGAGTGGAAGGGACAGTAAGATACTACCAGAAGACCCGCTCGAGGAGGGCGCGCCATACCCTGCTGTCTACTCAAGCAGGCGTAGGAGTGCTCGCAGCACCGAGAGGCGGAAGTCGGGGCGCACAACACCAGAGCCAGGAGATGCACTCAAGATGAAGCGAAGCAGCTCCAGGCTAAAGCGACTGTCTGGGGCTTCCAAAAACCTCGAAGAAGAGAAGTCGGTAACGTCTCCCGAACATGTCATCAGCTACGAAAGGCCGAGAAGTGTCGATTCCGTGGATGACGCTGTGGAATCCTATCTTTGCTCTCCCCGCTTGTCTCAGAAAATCAAGCACCCACAAACGGGTCGAGTAATATCATTTTCCGAAGTGGGTGACTCAGAGGGCTCAGCAGTGTTCTGCTGTGTGGGCATGGGCTTGACGAGGTATATCACAGCTTTTTATGACGAGCTTGCTCTGACCTTGAAACTGCGGCTCATTACGCCCGATCGCCCCGGTGTAGGCGACAGTGAATCCTATGCAGATGGTACAGCCACTCCTTTGAGTTGGCCTGGTAGGTGACTTGTATCCTTACCGATAAGACTGCCTGACTAATGCCCTCATAGATGACGTTTATGCGATCTGCCAGGCTCTGAAAATAACCAAGTTCTCCATACTTGCACATTCAGCTGGAGCCATCTATGCACTTGCAACGGCACTCCGGATGCCACAGCACATTCGTGGGCGTATACACTTGTTAGCGCCATGGATACCACCATCACAAATGAACGTTTTCGGCACCTCGCAGGCCATGCCACCTACTAATGCTATCCCTACTTCGCAGCGCATCCTCCGCGCGCTTCCTACTCCTTTCCTCAAAGCCGCCAACAGTTCATTCATGACTGCGACGAGCAGTTCCATCACAAGTTCACTTCCTAAGAACCAGAAACGATCCAAACGGAAGTCGGCCGCCACTACTGCGGGACGCCGGGATGTGACTCCTGCCCCCGATAAAGAGAACACGGCTCATTACCCACTCGACAACGGCGACAAGACGGCGCCGCCCCTTGCCACTGAGAACATGGACCAGATTAGGCCTGAGGACTCCGAGTTCAATCCGTCACAAAATGCGGTACTTGACGCAGCTACAGACGCCCTGGCGGATAAGGAGCGGCAGATGAGCTACGACAACCGCCTAACGCATGCGATTTGGGATCTTGCAACGACGGGCGCAAACCCGGCCGTTGACCTATTAGTTTGTTTGGAGCGACGACACACCATCGGCTTCCGATATGTCGATATCACACGGCCGGTAGTGATCCATCATGGAAGCAGGGATAACCGCGTTCCCGTAGAGAATGTGAGGTGGCTTGGCAAGACGATGCGCAGATGTGAAGTGCGTGTCCTCGAAGGTGAAGGCCACGGACTCATGGCCAGCGCGACCGTCATGGGCAATGTCCTCATGGAGATATCCAAGGAGTGGGAGGACTGGAACAAGGCGACCGGCGCCCAACGGGAGAGAGGGCGGAGCTTCCGGGCTGGCGTACGATGAAATGATGGCTTTTAATCACGAGATATTAATGGGGAGACACCTAATGCTATCTAGGCTTATTGGGATAAGCGTTATGGAAAATGGTGGTGGTTTGCGATACCAGCACTTATAGGTGCCTTTTGAGGGAATCTGTGACTCTGCCTTGGCAGATGTGCTCCGGCCTATCGCTGGCGAGGCTCGGGTTATGAGTGTCATCTACTCAAACTATATATATGCATAATATTACAACTGGCGAGTCATTCTTATCAATTCAGGGTGTCGCGACTTCGGCTGCACAAGCCGCGGGCTAGAAGCGGGTAGAAAAGAGGAAAGTGGCGAGGCGAGACTAGCGATACCAACGTGTAAAATATGAGTCTTCCCCCATTCTGACTTTGGCTACTTGTATGTCGTGCAACCATCCTAAACGCACTGCCTTCCTGGGATGGCCGCTTTCAGTGCTGCTCGAGCTCGTTCGAAATCCATTCACCGTTTAATTCTTTGCCAGAGGAGGATGTCACATTCAAAATCACAGATGCTCCATCCCTAACTCGTAGCATTGATCAGCTTGAGATAATCGCTGTCCAGGATATATTTTGTGCGCCAGAAAAGCCGTCGAGTGCGTCTGTAAGTCGGGACGCAATAGATGCATGAAATAAAGCGCCTAACGATATGCCTCGCCAACCAAATCATTGGTGGTGAGGCTACAGATGCGCTCGGATTGGCGAACACGGTCGGTCATGCAACCTGAAATCTATTGCTCAGCCCCCGAGTGCAGAGCCTGACGTGTTCCTTTCCCACCATTAAACAGCATGACTCCCCGCTTCTTACACTCCTTCCCGCAAGTCCGCTTTGAGCCGGCGTTCATTGTCGCAGACCGTATGGAACAGCGATAACACTTCTCTGTCGCGGAACCGAAAATGGAGGTCGTCGGCGCTGCTGCGAGCTTCATTGCCATCGGGCAAGCTCTGGCTGCTATTCCGAAGCTCATTCGTACTATTCAAGCTGTCGCTAACACGCGACAGGAATTGAACGAGCTTTTGTTCGAGGTATGCTCTACACTTCTTCAAATCTTCCAATGGTTTCTCACCCGACATTCAGCTAGAAATCCTTGGTGCTCTGTACGATGAAGTCGAAATGTGCTTCGAATTGATTCGATCCGATGATTCAATAAACAACATCGTTGCTAACGAGCCTGCGTATATCAAACGACTCAAGTCTGAGCTCCTAGGACTTCTATCACAGCTTCAACCTTTGGCAAAAGACTGCGAGGTCGCTGTACAGCAGCGTCTTTCGAAAAGAATTCGGGCGAAATGGATATGGGAGAAATCAAAGATTACCGGGCTCTGCGAAAGGGCCCGAAGGATACAGGGATATCTCCAGTCTGCTATGAGTATTCTCGCATTCCACGCTTCGCGGTGAGTGATTCTGTGTTTTGCAATGGTGGAACAGCGCCACGTCTTGTGGCGCTGTGACTAGCGAATTAATATATCAACCGCCAAACCGCTTTTCCCAAATCCAATGATACGATAGGCCTCTTGAGAATGGTTTTTATGTTAGACATCTGACTAACGGCTGCTCGCGAACCAGGCAAGAACAACGATCTCAGACCAAATTACTCGTGGAGATCCATGCTGTTACGACGAACCACGGCACAACTCGAGATGCGTACTCCCTGCCCAACAACGACGTCCTCTGGGGAGCATCAGCTGCGCACAGTGATTTTCCGAGCAAGCTGCTAGAGAAAGGCTATAACCCCTGTACCTGTAGCTGTCACACATCATCAGTGCGAATTGTCTCGATTCGCTCGTTCTGGCCATTGTCCACTAGCCCATGCGCTTGCTCGTGTCGTAAGGGGCGGTTCGAGATGAACTATCGATTTCCCAAATGGCTGGCTCGGCGAGCATTACACGTCGCGGCATACGTCAATGGGGCAAATATCTCGATTTCTCTTAGCATCCCTGTCGTTGTAGAGTGGTCAGCCGCATGGCAAATCATAGATAAACGGTCCGAGAACGATGCCTTCGAATGGCTTACCAGAAAACGTACATCCCCAATGGACGTAGATATTTCCGGATTATCTTATCTCGAGGTAGGTCTGGTCTGCCAACGAAACAATGGTCTGACCTGATAATCATGATAGTATGCTGTGGAATGGGGGCAGTGGGAGACAGTACTTTATTGGTTGAGAAACTATAGTCCGACGTTGCGCGACACACCTACAATAAGGTATGTTTACTTGCCAAGTAGTGAATCATGTGCTAATCAGCGTTCTGAAAGAGCAGCAGCAAGGAAATCTCAAAGGCGACTTGATACATACAAAAACCCGACAGACCGTCATATTTACATCTCCCGATTGATAATTGACCTGGCAGGGGAAGAAGAAACAACCACGATGATTCATACAGCTATTCGCAGTGGACATGGCTTGAAAGAGGCTCTCACGGCCCAACCAACTGCAATAAATGACTGGGATATGACAGGCCAAACACCATTGCATTTAGCATGCAGATTGCGAAGATTCGATGAACTTCAGTGCCTCATCGAACATGGAGCAGACGTAAACAAGATCGACTTTGAAGGCCACACACCTCTGCATCAGGCCGCATGGAGCCAACTTGAGCACTTTGCTGAAGCCCTTCTTAATGCCGGGTGTGACATTGATCAGGTTGATAGATATGGCCGTCCTGCTCTATTTGACGCGATAGATTATAGCGATGATCAAGGTTGCGCAATGGTGACATTTCTGAAACAGAGGGGTGCATCGCTACATGTTCGCGACCTTGACGGTAATTCGGCTCTGCACCAGCTGAGCAGCAGCTGGAAAGCAGCACCTGGGATTGAACGATGTTTTGCGGATCTAATGGACGCTGGTTCTAGCGTCATGTTGGAGACCAGGACCAGTCAGGGTACGACTCCACTTCTTTTGGCAATCGCATACCAGAATACCCACATGGTTCGTTTGTTGCTCCAAGCGGGGGCTCAGACAGATGTCAGAAATATTTATGGTCGGAATATCCTGCATTACACAGCGTCTTGTGGCAGCTACGATATCATGCAACATTTGAGCATGGGGAAGATTGCAAATATTGACATAAGGGCCGTAAACTATATTGGATGGACACCATTGAAATATTTGCGATATAGTATGCACCGCGATCTGACCGATTTTCCTGGGTGGAGATCGCCCTCGACGGAAGAAATCCGGGCCTTTGAGCATCTCTTGCGAGATGTAAGAGACCGAATGATTCATAGAGAATGCGCAGAGCTCGAGCAAGTCCTGTCCGCCATTCAAACAGGAGATACGGACGAAGCAAGACGTGCGCTGCGAAAGTTCACTGACGCCAAGGTGACGGCGAAGATCGACTGGGAGGCAGAAACGTTCAGAGCTATCGAATTGGACGTACGAAAGGGAGACGTGGAGCTTGCTGTCCAGAGCATTGAAGAGTTCATTGGGGCCTCGAAGGCTAGGTTAGAGGTCTCTCCTTTTGACGAGGAGGATGGCCCATGGCTTGAAAGTGATTCCGAGAGCAATGTTTCTGATAGTGAGTATGAAACACACGAGGAAGACGATGAGGCGTCTTGTGATGAAGAGAGAGAAACTGCTTTCGAACGAAAGGATGGCGCAAGCGATCCTGGTGACAGGGAATGAGCTATTTTGATACGTCTTCCACCAGAAGATATCTTCTCTTCATGTATGATACATTACGTTAATTTGTTTGAAAAGAGTTGATACTTATGTAAACGAGCTACTTCTAATCACGGTCGGCCCTGTAATCACGTCCGCACCGGCCAGCTACCGAGCTTTATTTGGAAGAATGGTGGTCTATAGAGATGGAATTTGAGCAACAGGGGTTCACGATGTAGTGATTGATAATGTATTGAAGTGCCGATAAGCCTAATGGTGGTATACCTGAGGTGCACGATTAATATGCATGCGATTCAAAAGCCGTCTAAGGTTTCCCACTGCATATGAGTCGTCTTAAAGTGACTCACTCACGATACTGAAATACGACTTACTTGGAACGTCCCAGTAGCTCAACTCCATATGTCACAATAGAATTCGTTCACCACATTTACAAGCTAGGTATCATCAACATGACAGACTCCAGCCTTAAATCCGAAATCATCCTTCACGGGTTATGGACCAGATACTCTAGTAGGTTCTGCATGAAAGCACTCTAAATCATGTAGACTTACGCTGTTCTACAGGCTGGACGTCCCGAGTCGAACTCGTACTCGAGTACTTTGAGGTTCCATACATTGCCGAATACGACAACATCTTCGATCCGGCTTTCCGACCCATACACGAAGGTTTGAATGGCCGCTTATACCCCATGCTGCAGCCCGATCCGGAGGATCCAGACTTCGTGATCGACGAATCGCTTGCCATCTGCGAGTACCTTGCTGAGACATTCCCAGAGCATGGCCTCTGGCCCAGAGATGCTAAGCTGAGGGCGCTGGCTCGCGGCGCGGCCGCACAGATACACGCCGGCTTCAACGAGATCCGCAACACGTACCCCACCAACTTCATAGCCAAGTACACGGGGAAGATTCCCATCAACGATGCAGCAGCAAAGGAGTTTGCGAAGATGAATCATCTCTGGACCAATGCGAGGATTCAGACGATGGAGCGACTCAGAGAGCTAGGAGAGGAGGACGAGGGATTTTTGTTCGGCGGGTTCAGTATCGCTGATGCCTTCTTCTGGCCTGTCCTCTGGGTATGTTCTTCGCTTTCCTGTGACCTCCCACACTCTGGCAACGGTCGCAATTGCTTACGACAATTGCAGCGCTTCCGCAGCTATCAATTGCCGCTCCATAACATCTCTGTGATCCAAACCCAGTGGATGTCCAAGATGTGGAGCCATCCGGTCATGCAAGCTCGGGCCGCCGATTACTTCACGCAGGCCATGGACCCTAAGACGCAGGTTGATAAGTACGAGGACATTTTCAAGGGCAATCCAGACGTCGAATTCGGTTCATTCGAAGAAGATTGGAACTTATCCATTGATGACCGAGTATATACCTAAGTGTTGATGAATGCCCATGGCAGCCGAGCAGCCGAGAACATGTTTTTAGGCGTCAACTGACAATCAGCTCGTCCATAGACAACACCACATCATGGCAATACATCACTGTTTTGCCCATTTCATTCATTGCTTAAAACAAATCCTAATCCTGGCTCCATAATCTTCTGATCCAGCGATAGAATTGAAGTTCTGTCCGATAACAAGCAGCCAAAAGAGTTGGTCAATTGACGTATGACGAAGAATGTATCACAGAGCGATTCTTTTCCGCAACCAAGAACGAAGGTTCAATAGTAGTGTTCAGAGTGCCCGAAGGCCGCGGTGAAGGGGGCAGTGTGGCCGTTAATTAATTTGTTTAATGACGGAGGGGCTACGCGAGAGTATGTCAGCCGACTGTCAGCGCCTCGGCCGGTTCTATGGAACGGGAGAGAGACGTGGTCTAGACTCCAGCACTAACATGCCCGTAATGGCGGGTCTTTGGCGTATTTATAGCTAGCGGCCGTAGGAGAGGTCAACATTGAACTTTGTCGATTGTCTGTCGCATCATGAGCGAGGTTAATGACAGCACGCGCATTCATCTGAACCAAGCCACCGAGTCCATCTTCTAGAATCAATCAAGCAATACAAGGTTCCCCGGAGTGTTGGTAACATGTGGGGTGCCTGTCGGTGTCCTGTAGCGTTTTATCTCTCGTCGTACTGACTAATTTCAGGGTCCCCCTAGTCACCCCTCGCATTTCGATGCTAGCCGAAACCAGAGTGTTGTGCCTGACTATTTCAAATTGTCCAATCACATGTGTGAACTCGTAAGTCTTCTGTCGATCCTCAGGGGCAATCAATCATGCAGCCAGTCCCCCGTTGACATGTTCGGACATGCTCCCCATGACGGAATTGAAACTGTCGCGTGTTTTCACTTAGATTCACTTTTCTGCCAGTTGCATATTATTCATTCCCGGCGTCTCGGCTCTCTGTACTGCTCTTGTTCTCTTTTGTCCTCCCTCCCTTCAGGGGCCTTTCAAGCATTCTTAGTACTACACTAAACGCCGCGGCAACGCTCTCTTCGTATTCATCGCCGAAGTGGCTTGGTCTTTTTCTCTGGAGGGGGCCTTTGAATGCTTCTGCCAGTACCATGGTAGCTTTCCCACAATTCTATTGCATCCGATCTTCGAGCAAGGCAACGATAATACGACCGAGCATTGAGGGCAGCCACCAGGAGCTGTCACGGACTGAGTACATTGGGGGATCACAACATCATCCTTGAACCGGGTTTTCAAGCAGCACATCGTACAAGCATCATTCTCTCTCCCAGAAGACCGAGGCAATCCGACAGCGAAGCCAAGATGTTCCCCGTACGCATCTTCGCTCGCGACGACTGCATCAACGCGGCAGGCGGCGACTCTTGCGAGAAGCCAGCCGTATCATCACCAGTCACGAAGATCGTAATCGGATGCATCAGGTGAGTTTGATTTCGCGTCTACGACATTGCCGGCCATCGGAAACTATCTTTTGCGATCTTGTCGTATGCTAATTTGCCTTGTCATAGCGGCGTTCTGCTACTTTCCCTCATTATCGTACTCTACATCTTCCACCGCCGCAGAATGAAGCGAGACAACCAGGAATGGACTAAGAACCCGCAAGAGTTGGACGACTATGGCATTGGCACGACGACGACGGTCAATTCAGGCGCGGTGAGGCCGCCGCAGCAGGCGCATCACCACGATCGGTTTAACAAGGAGACCGATGGAGTAGGGCTGGGTGTGCCGAACAATCGCATCTCGGTGGACTCAACACAGTCGCTGGCGAGACAATTACGACAGCACGACGACACCTACATTTCGACGGCTCAGGTGCCTCGATCATTGGTCTAGCGCTCTAATATCTTGAGGCTGTCGGTAATCTTCGAGTAAAGAGTGAGGACGCCCGCGATAAGGTACGGGTTTCAACAAGAGTCTCAATCAGTCAAACACCGCGCGTTTCGTCCTGTTGTATTTAACTCCGACCATGCGCCGTTGCGCGTTTTCGGAGGATCTTCGCACTGGTGGGATATGGGCGACTACGGTTTGATATTCAAGCCATCTTCGCAGAGTCATTGACCGGCGTGTCAAATGGGAAATAATCGCATATCGGCACAAAGCCAGGAGTACATTTCATCGATTTTTGAAGGTCTGGTCAAAGCGAGCACAAGAGCAGGTGTCGCGTGTCAGAACTAGGCGTCGCATTATCAGTGCCTCAAGCGCTGTAATCATTCGACGTGGAGGTGGCTAATACTGGCATGTGTCTAGCCCGGATTTACAGGCGGCTTGGCCCAGCTGACGTTCGCATTGATTGGGTTCTGGCCATGCCAAGACGCGGGCGGGAAATCCCCAGATGCAAGCGACTCTGGAACGTTTTCAGCGTTCTAGCTTCTGCGCCATGGAATACAGCGTCCTCTACTAGCACTAGCGCACCAAGTACATTGTGCATACATAATGTACACTGAAACGAGCTGCCCTGTGGGTAGCGGAACACTCATAAGAAACTATTTCGTCATGACATGTTTTCTCATTTCCGATTAGACTTGATGCTGTTTCCAAGGCTTCCCTCGAATCTCTTGTATATGAAATCTACACAATTATACGCTCCAGCACGACGCTGGGCTAACGCCGGGATCCTACAAGATTATGTCAGAATGTCTAAATGCTTGTTCGACCGCCAAAACGCCAAAACGATGAAGCAGTGGCTGCTCGACCAGTCTGGGATTACTGTACAATATGAATAAAACCTTCCGGAACGACTAATAGCAGCGTGTTATAGCAATATACCAATGAGAGTTCTATGGACATATCGGTCTACCTGTCAGATAGGCTCATTTGTCCTATAACACACATCGCGATATCACAGTCCTTGCTTGCTTCTGGCCATAGCATCGATTGACCTCTACCATGATTGACTCTACGCACATTGGTCCGGTAGTTGTCTTGCAAGGCCGCCAGTGGATATTTATTTGAGAGAGGATATGACGAGAAGGAAAAGCGCACAAGTCTATCTGGCCACCAATACTGCATGAGCCCGTGCTGTAGAACGTTATGCTTTCAGGTGGAGGCACTATAGATGATTATGGAGCCAGTTGAGTAAGGACGACGCAGGTATGATTGTCTTCTCCTACTTCATGCTATTCTGAAGTGTGTCACAATGCCCATTGGCTTCAAATAGAGACCGACTGGATATAACCACTACTCCCTCTGTCGCATATACCAGTCACTCCGCTCCAAGTGCCCACCACCAAAACCCGAAGCGGGTCGAAAACGTCCTTAACACCAATTCCATAGCCATCCAACGATACTGAAACAAGTCCCGATGCCCAGGACCAAGTCGGCACCTGTAACCGCGCCTGTTTCCCGGTCAGCGCGACCTAGGTTTCCGGTGTGCCCTGTACTGGCGTCTTGGTTTAGACATGCGGCTAGTTCTTGAGGCGTTCGATCGAGATTTTAGTCCTGGGTGTCCGTGATACGTGCTGGCAAAACAGCTCAGTTTTGAACAATTTCGTTGGGTGACAGCGTCTCCGAGGCCGCTACCTGTTTGTGTAAGTGCGGGGATTGGCAGGTGCTTCAAGCGCTGACTGCTCGAAGTAGAGCATCGAAGGGTAATTTCGTTGTAGTGTGCCATCTCCTGTCTGGAATGAATCTTTTTTTCTGACATACATAGATGTCTTGATATGATGATGCTTGAGACGGTGAAGCTTTCGCGGGGTCTGCGTTACCGTTGCACTGCGAGGCTACCTATATTGTTGCTGTCAAGACGGCACTTCGAGTTCGATTCACGAGTGGCACGTATTGTACTTCTCCGTGTACAGCCATTGAATCTAGTGTATTCCAAAAACTACTGTCTCCCTTTGTGCATGCCACGCTTTCGATCTTCCAAGAGTCTTTGCATAATCCGATCATACCCGGAAGTTATTAAACATCATTCGCGGTCGCCTTCCGGAGCTGATCGTATCTCAACACACTATTCATGATGATCTGCGTGCCAATAGCACAGTCTTCAGGGCTCGTGTACTCTGCGGGGTTGTGACTGATGCCATCACGGCATGGTACGAAGATCATGGTCGTCGGACACCGCCTGCTGGCATACACACTATCATGGCCCGCCCCAGACGACATATCACGGACCACATCTCCAGTTCCCTCCCCGAATATGTCTAAAGCAGCCTCTCTTACACATTGAATGCAATCCTCATGGAAGACCGTCGCGCCAGTCTCGCTGTCAGTACGCCACGAAACTTGGAAATCGTCCCGGCCAGGGGTGCATCCGGCATGGAGACCACCGATGTCCTCGCCTTTCGCCAGGACGTCGAAGTCGTGCTTGAGATCGGCCTCAGCTGCTGCGACTATCTCGTTCTTAGGTGATCGGATGTCAAGTGAGAACTGCACAACGCCCGGGATGGTGTTTGTCGAGCCGGGTAATGCCGTAATGATACCTGTCGACACCAACGCGGAATGCTTCGTCGCAATCCGATGCGAGTGCAAGATAAGCTTGCTCGCGAGAAGTAGGGCATCGCTTCGGTTAGTGAGAGGTGTCGTACCCGTGTGCGAGTCTACACGAAGATCAGTTGGTCTAAACTGTGTCACCAATGAAAGCATGCGAGCGTACCTCTTCCTTGCACCTCGACCGTGAACCAACTATAGGCCTGAACTCCTTGAACCACGCCAACCTTCCTGTTCTCTGCTTCTAGTATGGGCCCCTGCTCAATATGGAGTTCGAAATGTGCAGCCATTGGGACGCTCCGATGACTTGCCGGAGTCTGGCCTAGATAACCGATGCGCTTCAATTCTGACCTGAGGTCGATCTTTTCTCCTGTCACGGACTTGAGGTTATAAGCATTCTCCAGCGGGACCATATCGGCCCATACACCGGATCCCATCATGCTCATTGGGAATCGGGCGCCTTCTTCACTGTCATATGTCAGCAAAATGTACACTCGACAGGAATGAATTATGAGTACTTGGTCCAGTTTACGACGCCAACGGGGAACTCTGTCTCAATCTTGTTGTCCTCCAAAGTCTTGAGCATCTCGATGCCCGCTTGAATGCCTAAGATCCCATCGTAGCGTCCGCCAGTCGGCTGGGTATCGAGGTGCGAACCTACGAACGCGGCCGGACCTTCATTCTTGCCTGGCCGTACTGCAAATATGTTCCCGATCGCATCAACTGTGATGCTGCAACCAAGTGCTCTTGTAGTCTCCACGAACCAATCACGGGCTTGCTTATCAGCATCCGACAAAGTGAGACGCGACATTCCTGTCTCCGTGGTGGATTCACCCCATCGTTTCCCAAGTCCCCACTGACAGGTATGGTGAAGAGTATCCATCAGTCGGCTCTGATTGACTTTGAAGACTTGGGCTTCATCCCGCCTTCGTAAGGCAGGTGTCGTGGTCAGTGGTCTTGATATGAAGGGCCTGCGACATGCAAGATAGCTTGGACGCGACGCATTCTGCACCAGTTGCCCAAAAAGCTGATGGCTTCGAAAGCGTTTCATCGTGCCGGGGATGGGAATTCAGCTGCTGTAGAAATGTGGCTTGAGGGTATTCAGCTTGTTTATCCTGGGCTTCCTTTATTCGGATCCGACACAAAGATCAAGTTCAGGTGGGGGCAGTAACGATAGCGCATTGGCCGAGAGCTATTACCTCGAACCTTCAGTCCTTGAACTGGCAGTAGAGAAAATACGGACTTGGGAACACCCCGGATCTCCTCAGATATTGTGAATCGTGCAATTAGAATAATCATGAACACCGCGACGACTCAGGCCGTTCGGTGATGTACATATCGTTGACGAGCAGTGGCCCCACAGCGGGGGGTGTTGGAATCCCTGCGGGGGGGGCGGGACGGCTCCGACGATAAGATGCGATAATCTAGCCTAGGGCGAGCTGGAGGAAGAAGTGATGATTAAGGAGCACAATTTTCGGCCAAGGAATAATCTTCCCCAACTGTATACAAAATTAGACCACCCTAACCGCGGGAGGCATCTGCCCGGTGTCGAAGCGTAGAAGTCTGCGTAAAATACTTACCAGATTGAGAAGGAGTAGCAACACTTCAGGGTTAGTGCAAAAAGACAAAACCTCACGTGAACCCCATGCGTGGGCCTCTTATCTTATATTTCAGCTCTAGATCATGGCACTGATGGTCCAAGTAGCTGGAGAGCTCTTATCTCTGTAGCTAGGGAGTACACAAAATCTAAGTCGGCTTATTATCCTTTTTGTAGTATTTAGCTTCATACCTTTCCACAAACTCGACAACATTCTGCGTTAATTTATTATCAGAAACTCAATATACAAACCAAGTATCACAATGTTATATACAGCCTGGCACATTGACTTGCGCTTCCGGCCACTGATATACTGGGTTTTGCGCAATGCTAGATCTTGCATACAGATATTGTTTATTAGGCATGGAGTCGTCCAAAAAATGAGGTCTTAAATCACTAAAATATAAGCACGCATGCCAAATGTCAGGTTCAAAAATAACATACAATTATGTGGCTGCTTGCTGCAAAACCCACAAAAAGGACATTTATATCTATAATACTCTAAGATAGACGAATACAAAACGCATTACAGAAATATAACTGCTTCCGTTTCTCTTTTATGTTTATATATATATATATATATATATTTCCCCAAGTGATTCCACCAACATTTACCTGTTGTTTGGGCTGTACAGAGCGGAGCGTATATACGTGGTCGGGCCCCATCTTGCTCAGTAACAAACAGGTTGCGAGCTCCGTAAGCGAGCGTTACAGCTGCGCACGAGGAGTAAGCCGTAATACCTTGATAGGGTGCATTAAGATCAGCTGATTCCAGCTGGGTGAGAATAATCCCTGCTTAACATAAAAAAAAAGGCTTTTGGTAGCACACTTGTAAGTGTACGGGGCTGTGAAAGGATGTGGCTGAGCGCTCGGGAAACAGTGTTCGCCGGGCGGCCTCGCCATCGTGGAAGCAAGTTCGCCTGCACATTACCCATCTGCCAGAATTTGGTTGATTCAACTGCGACCATTTCTTGCATCATCTTAAAGTTGTGTACATGGAGGCTCTTGCAGCGATTGGCCTGGCCTCCAACGTCTTACAATTCGCAGATTTCGTTTCCAAGCTGCTAACAGTAGGCAATGAGCTGCACGGGTCCGCCAGTGGCGCCTCCCAGAAGTCACTGGAGCTAGAGAGGGTATACAGCAGCTTGAGCAGATTCAACCTCAATTTCCAAAAGGGTAATGGAACACATGATGCGCTCGATTTCCTGAAACCGGCGGGTAACGCCGAGATAGTCCTTTCGGTGCAGCATGCGACAGCGCTCCGCAATCTTGCCGACGACTGCAGAGCTGTGTGCGATGAATTGCTCGGGGTTCTTGGGCGCCTCAGAGTCGCCCACGGACGATGGCGTGCGTTCAACAGTTTCAGAGCTGCGATGATGACCATCAACGAGACAAAAACAATTGCCGAGTTGGAAGGGCGAATAGCTCGCTTCCAGAGAACCATAGCCTTTCATTTTCTTCCCATCATAAGGTACACTATTTAGGCGCTTGGATTTGGTGACTACAGCTAATCTCATATTACCAGCGCCCAGCAGTCTGCTCTGACAGGGATGATGACCAGTTTGAAGGACGAGAACATCCGATTAAATTTGGATCAATCAGCAAAGCTCATTGAAGTTTCCAAGAAGCTTGACCGAATCGAGAAAAAGCTATGGACGCAGAATGCAAAAGAGGAGCGCCCCAGTGGAATCATAGCTCCATCTGAATCAGAGCGGCATTCATTCGGGCTAGCGGGAGCCTTCCAACAACCAATTTCTCACCAAGAAGATAAAATTGCATCAAAGGTCCAATTGTTAACAGAGAGCATGTCGGCCATCACAATTACACGGCAAACTCTGCGGCATCTGGCAAAAGAACAAGCCTTTCTATCAAGCTTGAGTTTCCCCAGTCGCTCAATCCGTCACGAGAGTATTCCACTTGCCTATCGCCAAACCTTCGGATGGGTTCTCAGCATCCCTCAAACACCGGCTGCTTCACCGTCGGTCGCTTCAGAATATGAGCAAGATGAGAGTCTCCAGACGCGCCTAGCAAACTGGCTTCGTCATGGCGATGGAATCTTTTGGGTAAGCGGGAAGGCTGGTTCAGGAAAGAGCACCCTCATGAAGTATATGGCCGACCACGTGCAAACCGAAAGCTTGCTTCAGGATTGGGCTCATCCGAAACAGCTCGTAATCGCCTCTCACTATTTCTGGAGTGCTGGGACCGCGATGCAGAAGTCTAAGCTCGGCTTACTCCAGTCATTGTTGTTCGAGATTCTTCGAACTTGCCCTGACTTGATACCGGACGTTTGCGGTGAGCGCTGGGCAGCAACAGGAGCGACATCATCCTTTTTGGCTGCAGAGTGGACGAGCCATGAGTTGCTACGCGCACTGCAAGACATTTCGCGTGTCGCTAATCTGCAGACACGCTATTGCTTCTTCATCGATGGCGCTGACGAGTTCAAAGGGGATCTTCACGATCTCTGCGAGACGTTCCAGACATTATCCAAGTCCGAAAACTTCAAGATCTGCATGTCTAGCCGTCCTTGGAACGTATTCGAAGACTTCTTCGGCCACGATAACAAGAGGAAGCTGTACATTCATGAAGTCACCGATAAGGATATCCAGCAATTTACGACGAGCCGCCTGGAAGAACATCCTCGCTGGAAATCCGATCGCTTCCAGCCAAAGGATAAAACTTCCATTATCAAAGAGATCACAGAAAAGGCCCAAGGTGTTTTCCTATGGGTTTTCCTTGTGACCAACTCGCTACGGGATGGCTTGACCAACGGAGACACAAGAGCAGATTTATGGTCCCGGCTTCGAAGTCTTCCTACTGACCTTGACAAGTTTTGTAAACACATGTTGGACTCTATAGACCCCCTCTATACTGAGAAGATGGCTCACACTCTCCGCGTCTCAATCAACGCCGAAGAACCTCTGCACTTTATCATCTTTAACATGATGGAGCGCGAATTTGATTCGTACGCGACTGAGAGCTTGGACGACGACGAAGAGGAGTTTTCCGAATTTGCATTGCAAGCAGCAGATCCGGAAGACAATGCGTACGACGAGTGTAAGCGCCGCATCAACGCACGCTGTGGAGGCCTGTTGGATGTTAAGAAAAGCGGCACAGTCGAGTTTTTACATCGAACTGTTCGCGACTTTCTGCTTCTCCACGAGATGAGCGACTACTTGGAGTCAAAGAGCAGTGTTTGGTTCAAGACCAACGTCTTTACTCTCAAAGCATTCATCTCGGCGCTGCAAAGCAAGACGCAATCTTTCGTCTGGGAGTACTGTGGATTGCGGGAAGTCCTCAGGCAGGCCTTTCAATACGCCAATGATGCTATCGATGAGGATCCCGATGTAGCGTTCACCGATCTAGAAGGTCTAGGTATATGGACCCAGACTCAAATGAATGGTAGCATCTGGAGGGTTAGGCTGGATTGTGCCGTACACGAAGTATTTCGACAAGAAATTCTCAAGGCTGGTGTAGAACCATTTGTCCGCAGGATTGTCCAAGATAGTCCGAACTATTTTGACAGTCTCAGACATCCTCCGTTGGAAACGGTCCTCAAAGAAGGCTTGTTAACAGCTCAACATGTTCGCATTTTGGCGCAACTGATCAAGGCAGATAAGTACTCGGAGGCACATGATGCGGTAAGCAATGTTATGCAAATCATTCTGTCCATTCTAACTCAGCCACAGCGTTATATCCAAGCCAAACTCGAAAACATCTTTTGTCAGACGTTCCTTGACAGCGTTGGCGAGAACGAGGCAGCCCAGGTGCGAGAAACTGAACACGCTCGGCCCCATACGCTTCAGACAAATGCAACGAACGCACCAGCATCAAATTTGCCACAGGCACACCCATACGTAGGCGCGCAGGCGATCATAGCGGCCGTGCTTAGCGGACGACAACCAGTCGTTAAAGACAAAGACAGAGAAAGATTGGATTATCAGATGGCTGCTGTAGATCCTGCAGCCATTAACCTCAGTCGACTCAATCTCTATGCGGCTACTCTACATAAAGTCGTTGATATTGGGAAACAACTCGACTGGGATATGGAGTTGGTTCTGTCTTCCTTTCTTCCTCGTTTACCAGAACTCATAAGGAGCAGGGTCGCTCGGATTGTCCGATGCTCCATCCTCTCTCGAACACCCGTCAAAGTAAGCAGAAAACGAGTTGCCGAGGTGAATGCTTCGTGTAGCCCTCCTGTTAAGAAGCGCAAAGCTGTTGGATCGGGGTCATGAAAATAGTAGTTCTCTAGCCGGCGCATCTCCGAGATGAGCACCGTCGACGCGAACAAGAATATGGCGTTTCACGCTGCGTGGTTAAGGGCAGAAACTGGTACAAGATATATTGGGAGACAACTGTCTGAACAATAACATCATTACCACCTAATACAAAGTTGCAAAAGAGCAACGGCAACTACACCTCAACTAAAACCGCGGGTGGTCGGAATGAGTCAGCACGCAAATGCGTTCCGCGTTATTGTCCTTGCACCATGGGCTTTTTTCCGACGAGCATTATGGTTAGCTGTGGGTCATTACGCCGCAATTACCGTTAGATACCCAAGCGTCGCCATATATTGCGGTTACATCTGAGTAGAAACTACTGGTAACCGCGCCTGCAACGCAGTTACCAGAGTCTCGGGCAATAGCCATGTAACACTCATAACTTGGTAGAGCATGTGCGTATACACAGCTCGTCGATTGTTGACACGCCACACAACAGTCGTACGCTGAGGTATACGCAATTGTATTAAGCTGGATACCGACGATCGCTTGGCCGAGAGTGACGTAAGTGCCGTCGTTTATCCTTGGGCCCAGAACATTGGGAGTTGCGCAGGCCGCGTAGTCAGTCTCCGTGGCGGTGACGATTGCCGTAGCCGTGGTAGTAGTTACGGACGTGGCCGTTGATGTCGTAGTTGTCACCTCAGTGGATGTTGAAGTGAAGGAAAGTGTCGTTGAGACATCATCAGGGACAACGGTGGAGGTAGAAGTCGTGGTGGTAGTGGCACTTGCGGTGAAGGTCTCAACAGGGGCAGTCACCGTGGCGGTGCTCACTACAACCGTCGTAGTCTGTACGACTTCGGTGTGGATTTCTGTAGCACCTTTCATTTTTCTTGAGCAACAAAGTCCATGGGTTACATAGGGCAGATGGAGACTTACAAATTACGTTGTCTGGGTAGAGTAGAGCGCCATCATTCATGGCATACGGCGACTGCTCGGTGCTATTGCCTGCTTCAAGACGAACATCTCTTTGGAGTGCTTGACGCTTGGTTGATACGTAGTCGGAATAGCCACTTGAATCGGTAATTGGGGTAAAGCCAGCGGGCGCAGGGACTGTTGACGTCGCAGTTTCAGTCGAGGTGACAGACGCCGCTTCGGTGGAAGTCTCTGTGGTGGTATCGGTCACAGTACTAGTCGAAACAACGGTCGCTGTGGTAGAAAATGTGTCTGTAACGGTAGAGTCTGTCACTGTGGTAGTCGAGGTGTTGGTTGCGGTCGATGTGATGGTCTCAATGTCTGGGGTGACAGTACTCGTGGCGGTCGTAAGGACCGTCACTACGAGGGTAGTAGGCTCAAGATGAATGCTGGTCTCAGTCGTGGGAACACACTTATGGGATACGGTTCCGTGTATGGTACGGCAAGTGACAGCGCTAGTAATCGTAGACTCGCTAGAGCCAGTAATAGTGTTGTTACTGCTGACCGAGCGGACCTGAGGTGCAGCTGCAACGAGGGCCGACAGAGCGCTTGCGACAAGCGCGGATGGATGGTTGAACTTCATGATAAAGGAGTGAATGACAGTTGGGCACTGAAGTGAAGCAGAATCGAACAGAGGCACATTCAAGTCAGCGCAGCAAATTCCTCAACCTCTCATATGAATTAGTTCTTATATCCGCCCGCCACGATGGTAATATAACGAACTGCGCTGAGTGGAGACGTCAGCGCTTACGTATGAATAATTACGCACAGCTGCGTGTCTCGCAAATTAAGTGGCGGTCTTTTGCTTGGCTACTACGGGCGGATATCTGCCAGGAGGTCCGCACAGAAAGATGCACATCTTTCCACATATTTCGCCAAATTTGAACAAATATTAATACTAAAAGTCGAGGGAAAATTATAAAATTTTCAAACTTCGTATCTAGATTAATTACTCTATGTCTTATAAGCTAATAATTTTTTAAGGATTTAATTACCGTTATTATATTGAGTTATATATTCGCGAAAGCAGTGCGGCTTAGAGAAGTGTGTACCTTCTTGTGCGGACCTCCTGTTGCATCTTAACTGCATTGTCTTTAGTACTCGCGCGATCTGTGACTAGGCTGATCGCGACCGAGCTGAGCTGCAGCCGCTATTGAAGATGGCACCTCGACCTTAGACTTTACAGGTTAGCGTACTCAGGGGAAGTCTTGGCGCTTCAAGGTGTTTTATTATGAGAACTTCAGCTATCAGGGCGGGATGTGCACGACGGCCAAATTAAAAATTCGATGCTTGCTACGGCAGTCCCATCTCGAAAGACAGCTAACTTGTCGCTTCGTCGTCTACAGTCCCAGCTCAGGCCGTACTGCCTCTCCCGTGATTAATAATGTCATTTTCTGTCAGCTGTTGTTGTTCTGTTTAATGTCTGATTGGGTGAGCGCTACGTTCGCAGCGTTTATAACTTCTTGGTGTGTACAAAACGCAACTCGTGACAAAGATTACATTTCAATTTTTAAATGTAACACGCCAGTATTCGTAGTCGCTATAACCCAATTATGTCCGTAGTGGCAGCGTCGAATATACTGTCACGGTTATGTGGCTGGGTTTCCCCGTACAGACCAGCTGGTCTGTGCCTTTTGTATATAAGCTAGGATAGAGGGCGCTGAGGAAGATTCCCTCCTCAGCGCAACAATGTTATAGATCACTACCCTTACATATATATAGCCCAATTATACAGGGCAATTTAAGCTTTTTCTTCTTATTAGCGTTCGCTTAACTGTTTGTCCGGATTATCCGCCTTTCTGTTCATTTTCTAGATTATCCTTAACGATTGGAGTTTAATACTTTTATATGTATTGTTTCATTGTCTTCTTTTTGTTTGCGTCGGGAACATTCTTCTTAGTACTCACACCATGAGGTCAGGTAACCATAATCAACGATAGGCCGAGTTAGCTAATTAGCCTAGATGGAGCAATTATAAGAGGACAGGGCGCACAATTGAGCGATTGAACAAGTCTATCAGCAGGGCTTATTTTTTTTTTGACAAGTTCTGTCTAACCCTCAGGGTGATGGAGTTTAGTAAGGCCAGAATTATGGGCGGAATATATCGCGAAGATCCTAGGCTTGACGTGAGTGTTCTAACGGATTCGCTAATTGATTCTATACTCGCACGGATGCCTGTTAAAGAGGTCCATATCCCGCTGAGTAAGCGTGTTGTGGGCACAATAAGAGGCCGTGAACTTGGATGCCCCACGGCTTTCATGTCGATCAATACTTCTCAATGCCGAAGGTTCTGTCACTATGTACGGAAAGCTACATTGGCGACTGGTATTTACGAAATTTACGACCGGTTTGTGGAGTAGGGCGCCATTACCACCGGTCCCGCGCCACATACCACTTAACGAAACCCCACGAATGTTTGAGACTACTGCTACCTTTATATGACGAAGTTCCCTGTCAAGCTAGAAGCTATATAGTGTGAGTCCAGTTACTAGTCCACTTTAGTTATATATTTTAGCTGCTTGTCATTCTACGCAAAGATTTTGAAGCGGCAAACATAACAGTATAGCAGTCATGTTCATCAACAGCGACATCATCGTCAATGCGATCGTTGTATCGCTAATCTTTTGGTTGTTTTAGGTCCATATTCTTGCCCAAATATTTCGAGAGGGTATAGGTAACGGTCACTAAGGTGTTGTGTCGAGCTAATCTCACGCCATTGCGTGGCGTCCCAGGCCCATTGTATGCAAAACTCACACATCTCTGGCTAAAGAAACATGTCGTCTCCGGCCGACGGATGTGTTTTGTTCACGATCTACATCAAAGTAATGACCCGATTATCCGCATCTCGCCGCACGAAATCACTATTGCAGACCCGGCAGCCTCTCAGGAGATTCATCGCATAGGTAGCGGTTATCTCAAGAGTCCCTGGTATTCGTCGTTCCGACCAGGGGAAAGTCCGGACCTTTTCTCTATGTTTGATCCCCACGACCATGCGCAAAGGCGGAGACTGCTCGGTCCCTTGTTCAGGTACTCGGCGTTAATGCAGAACTGGCATTATGTGATAGTGGACAAGGTGATGACTACGGTCCACAACATTCAAGCAGAACTATCCAAAACGGAGAGGTCGATGTTTTCAAATGGTGGATATTTATGACTGTCGATGTCATCTCCTACCTTGCATTTGGGTTACCGTTTGGAATGCTGAATAGGGGAGAGGTAATGGACCAACCGTTCCCTCCATAGCCAGGCCAATTAAGTACCCCATTCTGATGAGATAATAACAGAAAACGCCCCAGATGCAGATGATCGAGAACTCCACTAAATTTGGAGGGTTCAGTCCTGAACTTCCTCTACTAGCCACGATCCTACAATACGTTCCCATCCGCACTATCCAAGATTTCGTCAATGCGGATAATGAGTGCAAAGGTTCGCCGAGGAGACGATGCGTCGAGTCCGCTATCCCGGTATCAAGGGAGTCTATGTTTTCTTGGGTTGTAGCTGAGAATGAGAAGGAAAATGCCACCTTGACAGATTATCAGGTAGCCTTTGGAGCTGCAGGTTTCATTGTGGCCGGCCCTGGAACTACTGCTGTGACATTTATCTATATCATAGGGGCCATCCTCTTAAACCGCGCCATACCAGCCAAGTTGGAGGCAGAGGTAGAAGCACTTCCAGAACCCTATACAGACTAAGATCCCAAGAAGCTTCCCTATCTATCGGCTATTATCGAGGAAACGCTAATACTGTACGGTGCCGCGCCCGGCGCACTCCCACGAATAGTGCCAAAAAGTGGCGTAACGTTAGTAGTGTATTATATTCCAGAGGATATGACTGTCAGTACCCAGGTATATAGCATGTATCGTGATCTAATGATTTATAGTGAGCCCGAGAAGTAAGTGTCCTTTCCTGGCTTAGACACTATTGTGACGAATCTTGCGCCATTAATATGTATAGGTTTTTGCTAGAAAGGTTTATCATGGCCGAGGGGATTTCCTAATCATCGAGTAAGCTTGCTTTCAACCCATTTGGAGCTGGCACACGAGCATTTCTGGGTGCACACCTGGCAAGGATAGAGCTACTCCATGCCACCGCACTCTATTTCCGAAAGTTCAGGGGTTCTCGCTTAGCACCTCGGACAACGCCGGCAACGATGAGACATGGTCAACCGTTTCCTCATAAGCCCCAAGGCAGAAACATCTTGGATCATTTTGCAAGCATAGATATGGTCGTTGGATTATTATTCAAGATTCTCCCCAAACCACCGAGTAGGGGACTACATTGACTATGACCCGTCCGACAGCTCATGAGTACTTGACTGATGCTACATCATCGACGCCTCACCCTAATACCTAACCCTAATACCTACACGGTGTGATAGACCTTTGAATCAATGGCGTGGGAGGCACACTGAAGAACTGGGCCAGCGTTGGTCAATGTAACAGCATGGTAGTATTGAAGCCAAGTCTGCCCTGCGGCATCCACTAGCCCATTTCGTCCCCAGCAGCCTGTTTCACTACATCAGGTTTGCCAGTCACAGCATCCGGTGTAGCCCTCGAAATGTATACAAGACATACGAAATACCTGCGATATGCTCAAAAAGTAATCAAGTTGTTGCCACCTATTACACCCGAGATACTATTCTGAACAGTTTCGAACCGTGTGCAGCCGCATGATTCACTCTCGAGGTGATTGATGATCCCGGCCAGAGTTGTGAATTCCCTACGACAACTCCAATTAGGACAGTGGTATAGACTCTCCTGATCTGTCGAACACTCATTGTCAGTACATTATACTCCAATCATGTAGAGTGGTCTGAAACGTTGGTCTCACGAGCAGGAGAATTCAGATGCTTATTCAGATCTGGCAAGCGCCCAAACAGTCGATGGCAGAGATAGCACTCCCATGCACCGCGGGAATAGTTGTATGAACGGTCATTGGCTTCGTACTGCGACGAACCCTCCCAGCCAATCAAGTTCTTAGTGATAAAGCCGCCTGGATCTCTGCTACGCACAGCCTGGAACAGCGTGTCGCGGGTCAGGCCTGCCGCTCTTGGGCAAGAACCAGTCTCAATATGGTGGGTGAGGCCGGTGGCCGTGGCATAGCTAGCGTCACAGAAGGGACACCGGATCTTTTGGCCGCGATGGACACTGGAGTTCAGATGCTGTGACGATGCGTCAATATTGGCCGGCGGTGACGACTTGGAGAGCTAGGCATACCATCCTCAGATTATTACGGTTTGCGAAGGTTCTCTTACAGGCACGGCAGTAATCGTGATCTTCCTGCTCATGCTCGGTTCGCTGTTCGCGTGTGGGCCACGTCTCATTACATATCGCACATTCCCACTCGAAATGGTTCAAGGTGTTCATGTGCTGATGCCGTGCAGCCTCCGAAGCGAAGTAACGGGGGCAGGCATCGCACTCGTATGTGGGAGCGTGATGACCCGTAGCACTGAGATGATTTTCGCGAGCTTGCCATCCTGCCGGGAATGCTTTCCAGCAAGAACCGCACGTGAAATCATCGTTGGACCGCATGATCCAGCAAGACTGCCAATTGATACTGGCCTACACATGCATGACAAGACAAGAATGAGATGCCCTTTCTCAGGGGTTGGGGCGGGGAATTGCTAGTTAGATTACAGACAACCACGGACCAAGTGGAGGCGCCGAGTGCGCCGAAACAGTCACTGTCTGGCTAACTACTATGGTACCAGGCCGATTAAAAGGCTCTCTGTCAGGTAAAAAATTCGTGGCACAGACCAGGTACATTAATTCTCCCCACAAGAAGTGCACCCCTGCCGATATCACAGGTACCTCGTTAGGAGCCTTCTAATTACCCAGCAACCATAGTATATATAGGTTAAGCCTCTCCGCGCGCACTCGCGGCAATGCACTCTACGGGTGGAGTTGAAGATTGCCCCCTGGAAACAAATAACACTGGTATCTAACCGAGAAACGATACAATGTAGGGAGTTCATTATATAGCGAGGGACGTGGCTGACAAGTTCACCTGCGGGCGGAAGTCTATTGCTAACAACACCGGGGCACAATGTTTACAGCTACATCGAGCACCCGCAAGAAGATCTTGCGATAGGCCCTGCGTTCCAGATTTGAAATTCGGTCTCGATGCATGCTTTCCATGCAAGCATGTTCTGTAGTTCCGGGTAGAGCATCGACGAGTTCCGTTGGTGGGCCTCCCTACGCATCGCATCCTTGCAAACCTTATCAGTCTGGTGTCGGTCTCGTAATGAAGGGCGTGGATAAGCTTTCAAGATGCATACACTGCGGAGATCGGGACGGATGCGGTCGACGATGGGCGATATCTTTGGTTGACGAGTGATGGACTGCGCCAACAGCTGAGTCCATTACTTGTCATGGCGCCTTTCGATTCAGGCTGAGCAGGTTGACCGATCACTGTGTCTCGTATGATAGGATGGCTTACGTTACACCTCAGGTAGTAAGGAGGGCCTCCTACTGCATTATGGACTACGGTACCCTGCCTCTGGACCCTAGTTGAGGTGTGATTGACCATTACGCCAATGTGTCTTGTATTAGGTGGTAATGATGTTATCGTTTCAGACGGTTGTTTCCCAATATACCCCTACCAACCCCAACCGGCTTGTCAACATGCTTCCTTTTTACGAGCCAAGCAAAACCAATAGCGATCTGCCGAGAGACTGGGCGTCCATTTGGTAAATAAGCAATGCTCGCCGCAACCGTGAATATCGAAGCTGTACCTATCAGAGGTGAACAAGTCACTGTGGGTGAGAACAATGTTCAGCCCAGTAGAAACGCAAACACTGTCCGGTCGTTCGAAATTCATGCAAGACACCTGGTGGTGGGCCTCCCACCTGGTCTACTGTGGGCATGGACGAGGCTGGCTGGGCTTCTGGCTGCTGTGACACAGTTATAAACCAATCAAGGACTTGGGCAAGCAAACGAAGCCATTTAACGCCTGGGTAGTCCTTTTTGAGCGGATCAGGTGTGATTACCACGCATACGATCTGCTCATTGCTACCGAATAACGGACTTGTCTTCAGTGCGATTCGACTGCGTTCTATGCAAATTGTTCCTTCAAAGTACCGGAGACCTGAATCCCGAAAGTCTGCATGCTCTTTGATTTGTATTTTTGTTTTCCCATCGAGGTGGTGGACATTGTGCTACGCAAGTCATTACTCTAACACCATAAGATTAAAACATTTTCCCACAGCTCTGGTAAATCCCGTACACGCATCGCATCAACACAACTCTCTCATAGTTTTAAAATAGTTATCCGTCAGCTACGACTTGGGATTCCAAGTTTGGTCCCATGCAACCGTACATCATTTCAATGGACTCCAATTCTGTAAACGAGGTTCTGGCCAACGGAGACGATGCTGGTCTTGAAACTGTTTTGGTGCAGGTCAATCCCATCGATTTAGATAGCGATGGGCAAAGTAAGCATGCTCCTCAATTCCATTCATCATTTGTCCTTTCTAATTGGGATTAACGTCCAGCCATCTCGGGTCCCAGCCTAGTCTGGCAACCGCGGCCAGAACCATTAGCGAATGGCGCAGCCATTATTTCCCCCCAAGCTGATATAGCAATCGCGATCCGCCGAATCTTGTATCAAATCGGCGAGGACCCAAATCGTGAGGGTCTTTTGAAAACACCTGAACGATACAGTGAAGCACTGATGTACTTCACCAAAGGGTACAACCAAAATGTAAAGGAGGTTGTAAACGAAGCCATTTTCAAAGCCGATTTCCATGAGCTCGTTATAGAACGTGACATTGATATCTTTAGCATGTGTGAGCACCACATGGTGCCGTTCAGCGGAAAGGTATGGTTTATTCCCCTTTACAGTCCCTCATCTTCCATGGAAAATAGCCTTTGATCTCCTCCAACCCAGCCAATATTCATATGTTAGTCTAATCAAAAGTGAAACACTAGATACATATTGGGTACATTCCAAACGGTCGAGTGCTTGGACTATCGAAGCTAGTGCGAATTGCTGAGATATATGCGCGTAGATTACAGATCCAGGAACGCTTGACAACCCAGGTTGCAGCAGCCATAGATGAGATATTGAGCCCAGCGGGCGTTGGAGTGGTCGTTGAATGTACGCACATGTGCATGGTAATGAGAGGAGTACAGAAGTCGGGGACCGTGACGCTCACCCAAAGCATGATGGGTATGCTGAAGGACGACCCGATGGAACAACAGAAGTTCTTCACTCTAATTGGCGTGGGAAAGGGAGGCTAGGGTTGGTTCTATATGGAAAGCCAGCCGAAGGTATCGTTGGCTCTTGGAATGTTAGTATCGTTGAACAACTATTTCCTTTGGAAAGATCTGGATTTTTGACTTTTTGTTTTTGTTCTCACCATACTCTGTGCCCATACTACGATAAGCAATCATGAGGAGAAGCGGTGAGACTGGTGGTTGTTTCATGCTGGTGGCGACGTAATATTAGGTCTCGGGTGGGTGTGCCAAGGATGTAACAAGTACATAATTTATTAGTGGTGGCTTTCCGTCATGTTACTCAGATATGTGATGGAACGCTGTATGCGAGGATACCATATCACTTGAGTGATCAGTTCATGGCTTGCAGTAGTAACACGAAGCTACATATAGAGCTGCATACAATCGCTGAGGATATGCCACGTATGTTGGATCCTTGTCTGTCCCTCCGATAACTACGTCTCAATAACGCCTACTGGTGGTTGACCGACATGGGTGATTCATTCTGAGTCACGCCCTCTACATACCTACATATGTCAAGCAAGACTATAAATACAAGCTTGATAGAACGTGGTTTTCTTATACCACGCACACGCAAATAAGTATTTACACCAATCCAATAAGACGTGGAATACCGCAATATTCTAAGAACTTCCATACTGAGCCATCGCATGGCCAGAGGCCCACCACCAACTATCCATCCCCGCGGAACTGACATGGCTACTCTCAACTCCCTAAAGTTGGCCCTGAGACAGGTAGACACCACTACAGTTTCACTCTCAAAGCAGCCGCTACCTGACACACAATACGCCGCTGGCTTCTACAACTTGTCACAAGGCCCAGGATGGAAGATATACCAAGAATTCATCATACCTAAACTCATTCAGCTCCTTGTTTCTCTATTCCGTTCGCGCAATGATATTTCTGTACTAGAAATCGGGCCCGGTCCGCAGACTGTATTTGGACATCTGCCCGGCTTTCTTAGACGGAAAATCAGGAAATATTCTGCATATGAACCCAATGCATTATTTGCTACAAAGTTAGCAGAATGGCTTTGCTCTTCCTCTGAAGCGGAGCCACCGCTCCCCTCCTTGCAAAGCCCGCCCAATATCCATCCAACCCCTTTCAATCTGGACCGTGACACGGGGAATGATACAGGAACCCATACAAATGATAACGTCGAAAAGTATGACATCATTTTATTCTGCCACAGCATGTACGGGATGAACCCCAAACACAGATTTATTGAAACGACGCTGGAAATGCTTGTCGAGAGGCCAGAAGGTGGAATGGTCGTGGTTTTTCATCGCGAGGGTTCCCTGCATCTCAACGACTCAGCGTCCCATCGAACAGCTTCTTTCCCAACTGGAATTATTTCCGTTATGGATGAAGACGAGGTTCTAGACTCTTTTGCTTCTTTTGTCGCGGGTTTTATCGTGGAGAATGTAGCCGCGGACGAGACTATTCGAGTCAAATGGCGAAATATCTGCCGCGATCTGGGTCGGCGAGAGGAAGCCTACCCAAATTGCCTCCTGTTCAGCTCACCAGAAGTTATGGTGGCCTTCAACCAACATGCAACGACGTTACCAAAGTTAGCAGCACAGATGCCACTAGAGAAGGGGCGCAAGACGGTCAAAAATCCAGTGGCTCGCCTCCATCGTCCCGCTTCGGTTGTGAAGCCGACAGAAGTTCGACATATCCAAGAGTGTATCCGATGGGCTCTGAAACACGAGATAGGTCTCACTGTCGTCAGCGGGGCCCATAGCGGTCACTGTCTCTGGCATAACGTGGTCTCGGTTGACATGGGCGCCTTCAACCAAGTACACATCTTCAAGGCCGAAGAGAATAGAGGAAACTCGGATTACGACTCTAATGCGTTGGTTGTCGCTGAGGCCGGCTGCAATACGGGAGATATCATCCGCAAGACCATGGCGGTGGGTGTGACAGTACCCTTAGGAGCCCGCCCAAGCGTCGGCGCTGGGCTGTGGCTACAAGGTGGTATCGGGCACTTGGCTAGGCTTCACGGGCTTTCTTGCGACTCAATAATTGGTGCAGTGATGGTCAGCGTTGGCTGTGGCCAGATATTTTGCATCGGTCACGTACCGATTCAACGCCAGCCGGCCGGTGCGGTGCGACCCGAGAACGAAAATGATCTATTATGGGCAATAAGAGGCGCCGGGACCAACTTTGGCATCGTAGTTAGCGTCACTTTCAAGGCTTACACAGCTCCCACCTACGCGATCCAGAACTGGATGGTCCCGTTGGGTACTGACACCGAGGCGAGGCTCAGGCTCAGCGATTTTGGTAAATTCGTCGCGGGGAAGCTACCCCGTAACTGCTCTGCAGACGCGTACCTTTTTTGGGATAATGGCCAGCTGCAACTCGGCGTAAGCATGTTCAAATGTTCGACTACTGGGCTCACCATTGAAACACCCTCGTCCGTTGATACAGTTCTGGGGCCGCCAGACACTTTTACGACTGTGGACGGCATGGGGTTGTTTGAGACTGAATTGTACATCTCCGGAATGCACGGCGGACATGGCGGCGGAAAGACATCATCGTTCAAGCGATGTTTGTTCTTGAAGAACATCAGCGGAGGAAACATTGTCGGTATCTTGGTGGCGGCCGTTCGAACTCGTCCATCGCCATTCTGCTATCTCCACCTGCTGCAAGGTGGCGGAGCAATCAGTGATGTGGCGGCTGATGCCACCGCATTTGGCTGTCGGGACTGGGACTTCGCCTGTGTGATCACTGGAGTCTGGCCCCGAGGCCAAGATGGGACCGAAACCGCTCGAGCTGCTGTGCATTGGGTTTACAACGTCGTCGGTGATTTGTTACCCTTGAGTAGCGGAGCATACGGTGCTGACCTTGGGCCGGACCCCAGAGACAAAGCGCTGGCAGCCATAGCCTTTGGACCAAACCGTCCACGTCTGGCCCGTCTTAAACATAACTTAGACCGGGAAAAGGTGCTGTCTTATACTTGCCAACTTCCAGAAGCGCCAATGGGACCAAGGCTCATCGTTCTTGTCACAGGGGATAGCTGTGCTGGTAAGGATTACTGCTCCAGCATCTGGGCCTTGATTTTCACCAATCATGCCCCAGAAAGACTCGCGGCACGCGTAATCAGCATTAGTGATACCACAAAAAAAGAATACGCGACAGCTTTTGGTGCCGATCTAGAACGCCTACTCTGGGATCGTGCCTACAAGGAGCAGCACCGGCCAGCATTGACGCAATTCTTCCAGGATCAGGTGCGGCGGCGACCTCAGCTGCCAGAGGATCATTTTCTCAGCGTTGTGTATGGTGCTGTAGACGCGGACGTGCTGCTAATTACTGGAATGAGAGATGAGGCACCAGTCGCAGCCTTGTCCCACCTGGTGCCACACAGCAGACTGATCGAGGTTCACATCAAAACTAGCAAAGAGACACGTCGTCTTCGCCGAGGGTGCCATGTCGATTTTGAGGGTGACGATGATAAGTACAACAAACACTGTACCCATGGCAAAACGAATTCAGCGGCCTTGGGCTCTCGTCCTGCTCTTGTTTTCGAGAATAGTACAGTCGGAGATGAGGCTGTGTCGAGGTTTGCCAAGCACTACCTGCTTCCCTTCTTCCACAAAGACTTGCAACGACTGGCCGATATGGTGTATTCGACGCCAAATTTTCCACGCCTGGGGATCGAGTTTCAGCACGTGCTTGGCATCTCACAGCAGTCCGGTGGATTGGCCCTGTGCACATCTCTACTGAAAAGTCACTTCACCAGCGACTGGGACAAAGTTGATGTATTGGTTTCTTGCGAGGCAGGCGGCTTTGTGTTTGCCTCGGCATTGGCCGCACGGGTTGATTTGCCCTTGGTTCTGATTCGCGGGGCCGGGAAACTTCCACCACCCATCGTATCCGTCCCAAAGTCCCCGTCTCACATCTCGTCTTCGGTATTCAATAGCCTAGGAGAGGAGAAGATTGAGATGAATCGGGGTGCAATCCCCGGGGGCGCGTCAGTGGTGGTGGTAGATGATGTGCTTGCTACAGGGAGGACGCTTTGTGCGGTGCTACGACTGTTGTTTGAAGCTGGGATCAGTGCCGAGAATGTCAGTGTCATGGTCGTGGCCGAGTTCCCTGCTCACCGTGGTCGGGAACTGTTGCACCGGCTCGGATTTGGCGTGATCAATATTCAAAGCCTTTTGTTCTTCGGTGGTGCTTGAAAGAGGATGAATGGTGTTTTGTAATCTCGGATGCCCTGTAATATGCGAGATCGCGTACGCAACTCTCTCTAATATATACCTTACTTTCAGCCGCGTCATTCCTACATGAAGAAGAATGGGGCGATTGTGCACAATGTGTCAGTGGTAGCTATGATACTGCGTTGGGAGCGTTCCCTGATTGGATTCCACGGGCTTTCATGCCCAGAATCAATATTGTCTTCCATGTAACGGATAGCTCGGGCGCCAACCAAGCTTCTGCGTTGAGGCGGAAATCCGGCTGCGTGGCACTTGACTTCGCGACTTTGCCATCAGGGATTTTTCGCAATTATGAAAGCTCCCCTGCGGTTCTCTGGGATTCTTGTGTCAAATGTGGTGCGATGGTGTTCTGGCACGATAAGCGGCGACCCAACGTCAACTGATGTCAGTGTTGGCTCACTGGATGCTCCGGAGGGCGCATGAGCCGATAGCTGGCTGGAGTGGCGGAAAGGTCGAGTAAGTTCCGCTGAGGATGCAAGGAATGGAAGATTAAGTCTCATCGCCGTGAGGGCGGATGATCTCATTGAAAGTCTAGAGCAGGGTTTGAAACCGGACTCTTGAGAATGACGTATAGGATTAGCACGGTTTCAGCAAGTCGAGATATAACAAGGGTTCAATTTGTCAATTTGGAAGTCCTTTCTATTTGTACCACATCATGGATTCAGTGAGGAACCGGCTCATCAATAGTTCACCATCTACGAGTTGGTTCGAGAAGAATTTTGCTAGCACTACAGGATCGTGCAACCCGAGCTCTTCCTCTTCTTCGTGTGCTTTTTTCTTCGTCTCCTTCGTCGCTCCTGGGGTGGTGCCCAGCCCGTAACCCATTGCGAGACCGGCTCCTCTGGTGGCTCCTCAGTCATATTGTAGTCCCCAGCGGTATATTCTCGTATACACCCGGGTAGCGCGTTGTCATGGTGTCCAATGACTGGATGGAGTAAAGGACGTCTGAGGAGTTTGTTTTCGAAGTTTGGAATGCGTCAAGTTTTGGTTTAGACGGCTCATTTAACATTGAGAGGTAATCTATTTATATGGCTTGATTGAAGGTGATGAAGGCAGGTGCGGGAAACTCTATCGAGTCACAGTCAGCCGAATCTCATAGTCCTTTGTGAAAATATTGTGTAAAGTAATAACACCAGATATCTCTACTTCTTCCAAAGACTTCAGTATCCTTAGCTTTTTTCACTGTCATTATCCTACTAATCGCGTAGGCTCGATCTATACCCCTGAAAGGAATGCCACTAGACTCGTGATCAACATGCCCCTAGTCGACTAGAATCGCGGTACCGATCACGCTCTCTCTAGAGTTGGCGAATAAAACTGTGTTCGCTCAATTCCCATTGGCCCCGTTCCCGTGGGAAGGCGGCGTGGTGTGAAACGGGCGTTTGTATCGGCGCTTCTGGGGTGGAATCGGCAATTTAGTTGGTGTTTGTCCAGAGCATTGAAATAATCTGCTCATAGACGGCGTTTGTCTTACCTTAATTGGTCCACTAACATTATGCGACATTCTTTCTTGATGGTTGGCAGAGAAACGGTAAGTACAGGAGCAATCGCTATTTTGCAAGGGTACGAGAACAACTTTGACGTTTAATGACGAATTTACTGGATGGACTCGAGTCAAATACTCGAAATAGCCGCCGGGTGCTCGCCGCACCTGACATCAGGTATCTCGGGTCCAAAATGTCGGGCCGAGCCAAGCTGCGTCGCCATCTCCCACGCAGCATCATGCATTTTTGGCAACGTCATCAAGCCTCGGGCGAAGGTTTTATACAAGAACATATAGAATGGATTATAATAATTATCTGCTAGATGTAATACTATCTCAATATGAAGGTGTCTAACCTTCATACATCCCAAGCGAGCCGAGCCTCAGCCTTCAAGCAACACAGCCCGGTACGGCCTTCACCCGGAATCTAAGGCCATTACGTGACAGTTTAACAGATTTAACCTAGGCCGCAGTTGGTGCTGGAGGTTGCGAAACAGGCGCCGAGCCCGTGAACTGATGCTGAGCTTCTTTGGGTTGCTCGTAGTAACCAGACGTATGAGCCTGCTGAGGCGGCGCGGGATATCCCTGCTGCATTGGCGGCATCGACTGAACAGGATATTGAGCCACCGGCTGGCTGTAGTAGATGTGCTGCGGCACCATAATGACGGGGCCAGCCATCTTGTTGCGCTGGTTGGTCTCGACGCAGGCGCGCACGAACAGGATGAAGTGAACAAGACTAAAACTTATCAGCACGTACACAGACACGAGGCCTGAGCCCATCGGGATGAACTTACGCCAAAAGAGCCAGGAAGGCTAGTTCAGCCTGGATGGACGAGAAGTATTGACCTCCATTATACTCATAGTAATATTCCCTGCAGTAATAGTCGCATTCCAGTGCGAACGCCACCAGCCAGGATGTCAGGCCAACAGCGACCAAGAATCCCAGCCACAACAGCAAGTGAAGTGCCACCTGAGCGCCTGGGTGAATGCCGCGGCCTCGTCGAGCGCAAATCGTGATGAGCTCGGCAATGGACCAGATGAGCGCAATACCGGCTTGAGGGGCGACCCAAATGATTTGATAGCTCTGATTCACGTCGGGATCGACCACCAGCGCAATCGAAATGCCCAGCACGATGATGCTAAAGACAATCGAAAGCGAGTGGAAAACGATTTTAGTGATCTGCCAGGGCTTGCTGTATGGGATAACTCGGGGGGCTTGCTGGTACTGCTGGGGGTATGGTTGATACTGAGGTTGTGGTTGTGCTTGCGGTTGCGACTGCGCCTGTGGTTGATTGGGATCCATCGCGGTGGCGCGCCTCTTTGGAGGGCTCTTTTCTTTATGTCGATATCACGGCTTATAGCTCACTCCTCCAAATTGCCAATCAACGCAGCTCTGGCGTTACGAGCGCAGGCTCTTATGGCTGGTGCAGATTTCGAACTCCAAAAAACAACACAAACAAAACGGAGTTCCATCATCAATGAGCGCGGGCATGCAACAGATTTTCACCTGTTTTCAGCTTCTCCTCCGCTAAATTCAGGCAGCGCCCGAAACGGCTCTAAAATTAAGCATATCCCAGGCACTGCCCCGCGCACTACGTGTTGGCTGATGCACGCTAAATGATACCTTATGTGTGCCGGGTGCGGTGGCAGGACTTTTGGTCCAGCACAAAAAACAGAGGCGAGTGATGCCATACGACACCAAACCTGGCATTAAGAGACATGATTCTCATAAGATATGAAGCAATGTGAGAAGGACTTGCTCTTTTCTTCCTCTAGATGATATACAACATGCCCGATGACGAGAGCGCGAGTATCTCACTGTCGGGGGGAGGATAACTGGTGATTGAATCAGGCACGACGCCACCAATTTCTTAAGGCTCCGCCGTCGCGCAAATAAAAGTGACTCTAGGCTCAAAAATGCCCGCCAAGTCCACTTGACATACGGAAATTCAGCCCTGACGCATCGCCCGATTTACTAGAGACGTTGATCCCATTCAAAGCGGTCACCTGTCCCACCCGTCTGGCACGACCGTCGATGATTGATGAAGGATCGCGGCTAGCACCAGCCGGAAGTGAATCGTATCTCAAGGCTATTTTTCTTTATGTACGTCATCAGCTGGTACCGTATCGCATTCAGATTATCAAAGGTACACACCAAGATAATCGGGACGTTTCTGCTCTACCCCTACAAGGCCAATCCACGAACAACTTACTCACAACTTACTCACGTGGTAATCTTTACAGTACTATGAACCAAACATATAGTTTTGAAGCCGCCTCGTCCTGTTTGGAATCCTAGCGGACCCGGAAGCTTTCCTATGAACCATCCCGCGTATTGCCATCCACTAAATGCCTCTACGGTAAAACAGCCAGTCATGATCAACTCTCAGATAGGCATTTAATGGCAGATCCAACGATTGGTTTCCATCGGCGCGATCGTAACCTGCTTAATATGACGTCGATTTTTTTTTTTCTTGCCACGCGGAGGCTGACACGCCCGGTTGGTCATGAAGAAACCTCGGGTTCATGATTGCGGCTATCTTCCATAAGCTGAGTGTTCATCATATAACTATTCTGAGCTTACAAAAATAGGAGCATAACCCGAATTGATCTCTGTCACCAACTCCACTAAAGTGCCCTTAGAACTATGGTCTTTTTCGGGGCTACTCGTCACTCTTTTCGAACCTTGGGAGGCTGCTTGTCGCCATCTAAAACGTCTCGTATGCGAGGTTCGTAGTGCGCTCAGTATTGAAATTATCATAAGAGTCTAGCAACCCTCGACCGTTACTATATGTTATGTATTCCAGTACGTGGCTCATGATCTACACCAGAGAGGCGAACAACAGTTATGGATAAAAGCACATGTTCACGTCACTCATGGCCAAGGCTCCACCATATACGAATGACTATAAATTGCGAATATTCGAGCCTGGCTTGGGCAAGTACAATCTAAAACTCGTAGCTGCTAACAACTCCATAGCCATATCCCGCTACCTGGCTCCTCCAAGCCCTCAGCGAGCCGACTGGATGATGTGCAGGTGCTTCCACATTACTCGCGGGAGTTGATGACTACTGAGACGGTGACCGCCGCGGATCCTTCCGGGACGGAATCGCCAATGTAAAGCTCCAAGTCGTCACTGTTCATGGAGAAGATGGTATTAACCTCGCCACAGTCGCAGCTGAGAATAGAGGTCTCTGAGTTAATACCGCAATCGCACGTGTCGTAGCCAAATTGAGTAATTATCTCTGCAGTGTTGAAGTAGATTGCCTGGGTGGTTTGGTCCGGGGCAGTATTGGCGATTTGACCGGTGCTCAATTCAGCGAGGACACCATCTTCACTGAGCGTAAAGTATCCAGCTCCATTAGTAAAGGTGGCAATTCCCTCATCATCATTGCCATCAGGAGCGTCAGTCATCGTGGTGCCATCAGCCACAGCGTTGGAGCCGCTGACGGTGATCATGAAGGTTGGCGTTGCATAAGCGCTGCTGGTACTGGTGGTCGATGAGGTAGACGAAGTCTCTGAACTGGCGGATGATGTCAAAGTCGAGCTCGCGGAATCGGTGGATGATGCCTCAGTCGAAGAGCTGGTCGAGGAGGTAGCGCCAGACGTAGTAATGCTGATCGTAGCGCTCGAAGTGGTCGAGGCGACATAAGACGGCGCGCTCGAAGTGGTAGCCGGAGCAGCGACCGCACTATAAGAGGGCTTCTTGCATGGCTTCGCGAACGCTCCTCCGGCGGCCAGGAGAGCCAGGCAAACAGACTGTGTCAACATGATTATTTTAAACGAATGACTTTCCGCAACGGTGATGAACGAGTGGACGCGAGAGAGGATCGCTAGAACGGATGGATGCAAATCTCTCTAGCGAGGACCAAAGGACTGGCGTCCTGCTTTTTATTGACATCGAGGCCATTCACACTAGTTCTATGCTCCAGATCTATAATCGACTAAGATAAAGTGTTAAGCTTACTTGGTATAGCAGCCAACGCCACGCTTCTTCGGTGGGCCCCCAAGTCGGTAGTGCAAAGGCGTACCTTGCATCAGCCAATCATGGTGCTGGGCTCTATTATGTGGCTGCGAACCATTCAGGCGAGGCCTTGAAGTGAAGTTTACCCCTATAAAAGAAAAGGAACTGGAGGAAGTTGCAGCTGGTAATCAGGACTTCGCCTCAGCGCCAACATAGATCATGGTCACGGCGTCCCTTGAGGCTCTTCGATAAGATTAGAATGTGTAAGTTTACATGGTTAATTGCCTCAAGCATCAGATTTCTGTTCACCAAAGCGGGCTAGTGGGATTGTAGCACTTACCACGTTGAGCATCTCAGCTTACGCCTCTTTGTCCTCCGGTTCTTATTCATATTCAAGCCCCCAGTTGTCCCCGTCGTCCCAGATTCTCTGTCCGGCAACTTCAGCTTCCGCGACTAAACCCATGTCTTCCAGTAGGTCAAGCACATCGTAAGAGCCACCCTTCTCAGCGTAGTCGCAGCACGTCAGGATGCGCAGGAACACATCTACTGGCGCATGCACGGCAAAGCGTGAGACGCCCACGACGATTCGAGACCAGACCGAAACCCACTTGCCATCCATCGACCCGGCTGCTTGCCTCCACTCGACCGTCCTTTCGGAAGGCACGGAAGGATTGCCAATCGAGCCACATTCGTATGACCTGAAGTTGTAATTATATCTATAACCGCGTCGGAGCATATTGTCGATCTGGCACGAAGCCTTTGTCTGTGCTATCCTTTCTACGCCGAACCATACGCCGCCATCTATGGCTGGATCGCCCCACGATGACATATCATGCCCTCCGTTCAACTGGTTGACATCATCAATATTTCTCAGGTCTTCCTCCGTCCAGCGAGGTAACTTCAGTCTTGGAAAACCATTGAGGCGCTTCCGTACCCCCACTCTGCCCTTGGTATTCTCTAGGGCGGCTGTCTTCTCAGCAAGCTGAGCTTGCGTCAGATCCACAGACTTGCGCCGTGTTTCATCAGTGGGCTGTGGGCTCGACCTATCTGAGGAAATATTGCTAGGAGCATTGTTGAGCTTGTGGGTATACTGATCAAGCGGCACTTGAGGATCCTCATGTCTGGCAGCACTTGGATAGCATGTGACCGGTGCATTCTCGTCAATGAAAGGCTCGAAATGTCCGGGCAGCCTTGTTTGCCCAAATTTAGCTACCGTTTCCTCGTGGGCATGTGTCTCGCGCCACAGCGTTGAGCGTTCTCCGAAACGAACATCCGTGGCTATATACGGCTCGCACATAAGCGTAGCTGACAGGAAGGTCTCGCCTCTTTGCTGAGCCTCGTGGATCGGCGGCTCATCTTCAAGTTCATTCCTGGCAAGACGACTGAAGTCCCGAATCCCAGGACAGAAGAAATTCCACGAGCGCGTCGGTGGATTCAAAGTTGCCAGAAGCCGATCAGCCGCCCAACAAAACATGGCCATCCTCTTAACCCATTGGTAGGGCATATATGCTGGTCCATTGCCCACATGCACATGCATACCTGTCGATGTGTTGACTTGTATCCGAAATTGGGATGCTAGCAAATTAACAGCGTACCGGACGGCCTCAAAAGCCAAAGGTGAGTCCCACTCTACGGGTGTTCCAATCTCAATTGATGCAGCCCTGATTCCTTCTTCGTATTTCGGAATATCGACACCGTAGACACTGACGTCTCGACCAACTTGCCAGTGACGATACTGGTCGAGTCTCTGCTCCGCTACTGTGTCAGTGGGCTCCGCCGGAGCGACCTGCACAGGAAACCCGGCAGCTGCTAACGTATCACGGATGGCCTTCTCTACCGTGTATTGTCCTATAGCTTGCAGATCGGGGGCCTTCTCGTGTGCGGGATATGGGATCTCAAGAGGTTGGGGGAGGCCATCATCGAAGTACTTCCCCGGAGGTGCACTACTGACGACTTTGTTGGAGCCGAAGACATACAGTACTGCGAATTCCAATTCGACGCCAAAGCTCAGTCTTGGAGGTGCTGGTTCTGTCGGCTGACTCATGGCATCACATTCAAATTTACTCGAACCTAGTGTTTTCGACGAGAGCTAGTCTCCAGGATCCCACGTGTACGAGACTGATGTTGTCAAGTATATGCGAATGGGCAGGTCCCGTACAGCCTCATATACAAGAGGATATTGGAGTCACGACAGACCACGAGACCATTGTCACATCGACAAACCGTTGTATATCGATTAAACATTGTCACGTCGACAAAGCGTTATCACGTAAACAAAACATTGTCCTTTATATAAGCATGTCTGATTAGGGAAAGTCTTAGTAGGCGTTGTTCTTCTTGGAGGCTGTTGTTATATGGCTTATTTCGTGTAAGACGCTATCGACCTAGGATATTAATATTATATTACTAGGATATTAAATTACTAATATAAGCGTATTATATAATAATATAAAATCGGCGACGTATTTTAAATAATTAAATACGGCGTTAATAAAAGTATAAATATATATATATATATATATTATATATACGTTTAATATACCTTAATAAGTAAATTTCTCTACCTCGCTTAAATATAAAATAGTAACTTATTCTTATTAATTATTTTTCCTAAGTTCTTAAGTTATCAGGTTAATGTTGTATTCGGGGAAAGGGAACTATCCCTTTCAAGCGCACAAGCGGCTCATGCGTGCATCGGACCTTGGTCTAATTAGAACGTGACCATTTACATGATGATCCAGAGCCTATTATCTCACGATGCCTCATGCATAATCTGCACTATAATTCTATTAATCAAGAAACGTTGAATAAGTCATCTATGTGAAAATGTGAGAAAACAAGTTGTTACTGATATTCTCGATAAGAAGCATAAAATCCACGATTGTTCTAATCGGTCCGCAGAGCGTTGTTTCTGCCATTGATAAAAACATGAGACGCAATGCTTATATCATATTGGAAAGAATAATATGTAGATTGGTTCCCTTGTAGCCTATAATATAGTTCTTGTAGGTTGAAAGCTCATGTACTGACGTGCTAGCAATTACCAGAGAATGACTTGCTTAGCGGTGTGGCTCGACATGTTTCAAACAGTTGAACAACACTACATTTCCATATTGCTGCTTTGGAACCACTGACAGCCGCTTGGATTCCGCTTATATACGCCATCGCTGTGAGGCCTTTCGGGAGACGGAGGGCTGGCGAGCACTTTAAGATGTACTGAAACTACAGGGTTTGCCGGAAACTGGCCGTCATGGCAAAAACGATGCTCCAGGTCCTAATCAATTCATTTCAAGTCGTGTTAGATCTTCATACATCTGCGATCACACAAATACTCCCAGTCACCCTAAGATCATGTTGTAAAATGCCCAGATGGGCCAATTACAATGTACAGTAGGAAATTGCCAGCGTGGCCGCAAAAGTATCATCATGATCTAAGGGCAGCCACGTCAACTATGATTAGATCATAAGTAAGTCGCATGAGATATGTTACCTGCGAAATCACGAAAGTACACTGACAGCAACCATTAACTAATACGGATGAGCGAAGAATAGTATACACAAAAGCGTCGATACTTCGGAGTGCGTTTGACTGAGCGGCCAAAATAGCGATGACGCCGTAGTGTACAGGGACAGCGGAGAGTCCTTTGGTCCTGTTGACTAACTAGACACAAGTCGTACCCGTTGTTTGGATCAACGTCAAGCAATGCTTTCAATTGCTTGATGCTAGTCAAGTTGTGGTGGTGTCGATCACTGCTTGTTACTTCGTACGGACGCAATTGTGTTAATATCTAATCTAGCGTCTTGGCCGAGGGTATCAGAACGAATCATGGGCCGATACCTTCGAGGCGCATGCCAAGGGATAGAAATACACATCAGCAATACATTGCGGCGGCAGGACACTTGATTCCTCGAATCAGCAAAAACGACAGAAAGCTCAGTTGCTGAGCCTATTGATGATGATCTCCGGCATGGAGGCTTGTTGAGATGGTCTCGAGTGCATGGAATAATTAGACCTCGCGGCCCTTGTAATTACGCGCTCCGGAATAATTTCACGCGTTTTGGTGAGCAGACGTGGCGTTTTGGAAGGCCGGCCCGGCACTCCACCTCGGCCCTGCTCCCCCTGCCCTGGAACCATTCCCTTTCATCAGAGAGGAGAAGGAGGACGACGCCTCGCGTACATGACGAGGCCCAGATAAGAAGACAGTTGCAGTGGTCCCACGAGATCATGCTTATCGGTCACTTTGCCGGATCGCACGACGTCGTCAATTAGATTGGAGCCGCACTCTAGTTAGCCACAGGGGGCCCAAGGTCTACACTAGAGGCTAATAGCCATTAGCCATTCTCACATCAGCCGCGACCCGAAGACTGAGGCCGTATATTGCTTCATTAAGATGATCGTCAGCTCTGCCGCTACCGACGGAAGCGGCTGGCTGGGATCAGGGGTCAATGCCTACTGAGCTGCTTGGTGTCGCTCGTCGTGTGGGCATAAAGTTAGTGTTACATCCCGTATCTCGTCGAGTTACACCACATGGGCATTATACGCTGCCGCATTGACTACGCAATCAACTATCATGATGCATCGTAGATGAAGATTGGTGTCAAGATCAATGAAAACCATGCATATACGAAAAGGTCGATGACCGGATAAAGCGTGTAATATGCGCTGGCGTGAATGCTGGTGGAGGAAGAGATGACGTTTTGTTGTAGTGGCGCCCCGGCTCCGTCACTCCAGTCGGGTGGGACCTCATTCAGCGTGCGTAGAGGTGAAGCGATCACCGGTCCAGTTGACTGATTCATAGCGTCAAAATACCCGGCGAGCGCATGAACCGGCAATGATCTGATCGCATTTCGATCATATTTCGAATCACAGTCGATTCCTAGCTACACATCTCAAGACAGGATATTGAGGATGCCAAACCTGCAGAGAAACTATATGCTGCATTGGCGCGCGAACTGGCATGGAGACCAAAGGATGATCAACCGAGCCGTGTGCGGGAGTTAGGAAGCGACATGCAGGTCCAGATTGAACCGTGCCGCCGGCGCGACTCCTTTGGAGCAGAATCACCATGTCATTATGCAGTTGGCGGATAAATCTCTTAGGAATGTTAGCCACAAGTGCGGTGCATGGCAACCCTTGGGAACTTCGATCAGATCCTTTGATGCAACGCAGGCAATACGGGTGTTTGAAGCGAGACCACAAGGAGGTTTTTTCTGCCATGTGGTGATGGACCACCAGGGACCATAGCGTCGGCCGAGCGAGAGACGAGAGATAGAGTAAGAGGATGGAAGGCAGACAGATGCACTGTAACCTTAAAAAGAAGCTTCGTTGATCTGGCCTCTGGGCGACATGTCGGTCGGCCTCTCGTGCGAATGTGCCCCGGTAGTAGTTGTGCAAGGATCACGAGCAGAAGTCCCCTAATGCCATGGGGGAATGAACACATCCCATACTAGGACATAGGATCAATGCAACCCACAGATGAGGCAGCAGGTGTTGCCTCGCAGATATGTGGGAGGGTTGTATGACCAAGAACTGCCAACATACCTGCGACTCCTTGCATAATATCGGGCCAGCAGCATCCCAGTTCGGCTGATGGACGACAAAGCGAAGACACCGAAAACAGAGGCTGAAAGGGCAAAAACCACGTTAGCAGCAGGAGGCGCAGTCGAAGCGACCATCTCCAAGCAGCAAGTCACGGCGAGCGCCCACGGTAGGCTTCCCAAGTTGTCAGGTATCACCACTAGGAGGATTATGGGAGGATGATCAATAATGGCAAGAAACAACCAGATGGGTTGGCTTCATCTTGGTAACGCGGCGGCTCAAAGAGCAAAGGTGGGGTCAAGGGTACACTAGTCTTCTCTGTGTCTGGTTCCGGCCGTTTTCATCGTGGAGTTTAATTGATTTAAGTTTTCAGCGGGCTTACGACCATGGCTATTGGGCTCGCTTCCAGGGGCCGTGAATCTCACCCAACGGCTTTCCGCGGCATCGCCAAAACAATCGGCCTCCAAACATTACGTCGTCTTTCGTCCAATGTTGGAGCCAAGAGGCTGATTCACCGGTCTAATCTAACCCAAGGACACCCGTGAGTACCATCCGGAAGCATGAGAAGCATTGCGCGGACGATCCGTCGATCTGCCCTGCGCACATGTCCTAACTGTAAATGTTTCGTGGCCCGAACACAGAGGCTCCAGTGGGCCCATAACAAGGCTCGAATCCCTGTGTTAGTCCCGTCTCGGTTATCGCTCCCACAAATCTCAAGCGAGGCTCTAGAAGACTTCCCTGTTAGGCGAGCTATCCGCCAAACTGCTAATTGGTACCGAGTACAAGCTCAGCATCGAGACCCTTGACCGGCCCTCATCTGATTGGCATCCAGCTCCGCCTGAGCAGGTTGATGATAACAGCATGCGCCGAGACCAATTACATGTAGGTTACACAACTAGGTAAACACACACACACACACACACACTGATCCATTGACTGACTGGCAGACAATACGACGCCACCATCAGACGAGGGTCTATGAGGTGTCATGCCACGCGCGTCAATAGTAGACGCCCAGTGCGCAGTTCCTGCGCAGCAAGTTCAGCCCTCCTGGCTGCTTTCCGCTCGTCTCATCTATGCACTCTCACGCAGCCGGCGTCATCCTGGTTCGTGAATATAACCGCCCGTTGGCTCAAGAGAACAGGCCGCTGCTCCATCCGAGGAAACGGAGTCTACCGAACTACCTAACAGTAGCCCATGCGACATACCAGCATCTGCAATTCGCGTGTTTACCAGGAACCGGATTCTTGCTTAGGGCTAGGCTTGCGAGAGTCGCGTCTATTAGCGACAAATGTTATACTCGTCTGGGAAAAGGCAGACAGCACAGTGGCATCTGTTTGCCGAGCTCCCCAGTTTTCCAGCGCGTCCTTCCACAGTCGTCCTCGGTCCCATATTGGCTTGTGACGAACACCTCCTGCATTGAGTAGGCATGACATAGGCGCCAGGGCAGCCCGAGTCGACAAACTTACGCAACCCATACTATTCCGGATGTTTTGAATTCACAGCTGCCCTGGTCGTTTAGGCATGCCGAGCTTCCTCATCGCCCAAAAAGTAGTCGCAAAGTCGGTGCCTCGATTCGTGAACCAGCAGAGAAAACAATGAGGGATCGCCCAAAACACCCCATGTACGCGAGGTGTGAAATAGCTTGACGAGATCAGACGAACTTGACACATCTCTCTTGTTTCCCCCCCTTCTTCCAACCCGGATAGCCCTTCCAAGCACGCGCGCTCGCAGGCAGGCTGCGTCTGCATCGGCCAATTTAGAATATTTGGGATCTTTTAAGATTTTTCCCTGCAGCGATAGTTGGGACCGCGCTGATCTCAGTCTGCATCCCCATTCCGCCGCCAACGCAGCGCATCCTACGCCAACCAGCCTGCCCTGACTTACGTCAATTGACTTGCATGGTGCATAGACGGATTACATCCACACCACGCAGCATACGCAGTGAGTACACACAAATTCATATTCATATGTGCAGTACACGTATACATGTACACCACGCACAAATGCGCAGCGCACCACCATGAAACATGATATATTGTATACCTATACTCTGAACTCCCTTGCCCTGCCACAATGCGATGAAACACACATTGCGCACTGCACATTCACACTACGATTACTCACATGTACGTACACACATACACACACACAGGCGCCCATCCCATACGTTGTTAGCATGCTAGTTTAAGCATACGCCAAAACCACGCATTCAACGGCCACCCGCCCGCTGCACGCCGCCAACCCAAACCTTACGCCCACGGCCGTCCACCCCCGGTCTCTCGAGTTCCGCCGAATTGGACGAGCTGCAGGACCCAGCAGTGTACTAACACCAAAGGAGCAATAGTCGTCCCTAGCGGCCACGGAGCCAGTCGCTTGTCTCCAGTCTGGGCCCGCAATAAATGGGCGCGGCCTTAGCCTCAACGCTCTCTCTATTTTTTTTTTTAACCCTCTACACGACACGGGGCGTGCTGGGTTGGTTCCTGGGCCTCCCTCATGCTACCTAACCTATGCTAAGTTAGCACCAGGAATCTCGGCCCAGGGTCGCGTCGGCGTGAATTTGAGAAACACCCTCCCCCCCCGGAAAGTCAATCAACCACCACCATCGCAACGCTGGCACTGGCTGGTCTCGTCTGCGCACTCCCCCCAGCAGCGCCCAGCATACCGCGCCTGCCCTGCGCGCGCGTGTGTGTCTTGCTCCCCCCCTTGCTTGTCCTTTTCTCCAAGCGCAACGCTGGTCCCGTCTCGTCTGTGTGTGTGCCAGTACCTGCCCCGGTCGATCCTCGTTTCCCTTGCGCCTTCGGTGCGCCGCCCGGTGCTCGATTGCCTCCCCCTGCCCGTTCCTGATCTGGGTTCCATAAAATCCTCAAATTAAAATCAAATCAAAATGGCAGAGGCACAGGAACTGCAGATACAGCAGCCGCTACAGGCACAGGTACAGGCGCAAGCACAGGCTCATCCACAACCCGGTCATGTTGCTCCCGCCTTTGCCAACGAGGACACAAGTAGTAGCCGTCATGGCCCTCTACCTGCTGTTGTGAGTAGTAGTAATTTGCCTGATCCTTCCGTACTGGACAGTCGGTCCCCGTCACAACCGTCACAAGCCCCGGCCGAGTGCGAGACACATACGCAATCCTCATCAACCATCCACGGCCAGGCTCGAGCACATGTTAAGAGGCCGCAGGACCTCCAGCACCAGCACCTGGTAGAAAAGCCACGGCCGGAGGAGTTGGACCCGGAGACGAATTCGCGGCAGGCCTTACATGGAGCGACTGAAGCTGTTGGGGGAAAGGAAGCAGAGAAAGACATTATTACACCCGCGGCCGACGCGACCAGGTCTGCTCTGACGACATTCACATCATCACCGCTGCCTGCCTCTGACTCGACCTCGACTACTGCTGCTACTGCTACTGCTACTACTACTGCCACGAATCCTTCCACTGTCCCTTCCGATCCTAGCCCATCAACCACGATCTCGACCTTGACCACGACTCCGAAGCCGACTCTCACCAACGGTGCGCCCACCGAGGCTCACGGGCAGCAAATACCCACCGGCTCGGCGCCCTTGTCACCCAGCCCAGCTGCTATCATGTCCAATCCACCACAATATCCAGGGCACACGCGACCGCCCGTGGGATTCCCTAGTCCAACATATGCTTCGCAGGGCATGTATGGTTACGGAAGCCCCCCTGGTGATCCATACCGTGGGCCGCCTGGAGCTCACCAGCCTATGTCGCTGCCGAGTATGCGGACCTTTGACCCAGTGCAACAGCAGCAAGCACAACAGGCGCCAATGGCCCAGCAGATGATGCAAGTACAGGCGACCATGCCGCCGTACTATGCGCATCCAGTTCCGCTGGCGGGAAATCCATACAGTCTCCCACCCGACGCCATGGGATCACGATATGCGCTGCCGCCAAATGACCCCAGGTTCTTGCAAAACCCGCGCAATAAGAAGGTAAGACATCTCTTTAGCATAGCTCCCTCCTCCCCCTTATCCGATTGACACTCGGCTGATCATACTTGGGTTCGTTCTTACAGGAGATCAAGCGTCGAACAAAAACCGGCTGTCTGACCTGTCGCAAAAGGCGTATAAAGGTATGTCGTCATTTTCCATCGTTTCGCGCCCACTTTCAGCTCCATCTCTTTCGCAACACCCAACCATTTTGACTCTCGTGGAGAAGAGTTGCAAGAGGAGGGAGACGGAGAAAAAGGGTCTTCCCGCTAGAGTTTGGAGTGGATTCTTTATCTTGCTCCGTCACTTTCGCTTGACGATCGCTTGACTAGAGCTACCGAGAAGCGAGCGAGTGAGCCGTGGAGCGACGTGGAGCGTGGAGACGCGCACGAGCGCTCCTCCCACCACAGCGCTGCCACTGCCGCCACCGCCACCGCTACTGCTACCGCCATCCGTCGCCTTCGCGAGTCGCGGCATCGGGACCCGACCCAGTTGCATGACAAGCGTACAGCCTCAGGAGCCCACTAAGTGAAGCTTAACGAGGCGCGGTTCGTGTATCAACCTCGTGCCATGTCGCGACAAACTCTAGCCTGTCTCTCGGCTCTTCAGTTTGGCTCATGGAGCACGGGCATCTCTTTCTTTTCTAGAGCTCTCAAACAAAAAGTGGTTCCGAGTGGTCTCCTGCATGAACTGGCTCTTGGTCTCTCAGACCTTGCTCACACAAAAATCTCATTGAAACACAACGTACCCCAAGAGTACACCGCGCGGGAGATACTGACTGTCCCGCCTCCAGTGCGACGAACAACATCCCGTGTGTAAGAATTGCCAAAAGTCGAAGCGCGAATGTTTGGGCTACGATCCAATCTTCAAGCAGCAACAGCAACCTTCTACTAATATCCAACCTGCACCTACGAGTGCTGGTGGCACTCATCCCGCCCCTCCCGCTGCCATACCGTCCAACGGCTCGCAGCTTCCGGCCTCATCGTCTTCACTGACTACCACCTCGGCAACGTACGGCTCGCTTCCGTCGGTACTACCTAGTTCCTACAACTCGGGTGCATCGTCCTCAAGCAACACCCCTGGCAACGCATACGAGCCGAGCCACTCGGCGCCACCGACCACGGTCAAGAACGAGCACTTTGAGTACGGCACTGCCATAGATCCCGCCTTGGACAGTGTGGGTGCACCTCCGAGTACGTCGACACCTCATCTTCCAACAGTCAAGTCAGTTGCGCCCATAGCTAGTCCCTTCCCCCAGAGGCCGCCGAATAGTACTCTCAATCTGAGGGGTGGCGGTTCCTTCTTTGCTTCTGACCCTGCTCCGCAGCACGTGTCCCCCTTTCAACACTGGACTCCGGCTTACTCTGACTATTCAGCCAAGAAGATGCGCGTCGGTGAGCTTGTGAGCTGGGGTCGTCCCCCGCCGCCCAAGCTCAAGTCGTTCCCTGACCAGGCGAAACTGGACGAGATCCGCGGCCTTTATGATGAGATCTATGCGCCCGGCCTCGAAGGCTTCTTTGAGACGAGGTGGTACATGGAGGAATCCACCTCGAATCGGTTGACCACCACGTCTGATTCTGTCGTGGAGATGTTGGCAGGATTCCTGAGCGTTGTGGGCAAGGCGGACCAGAACAGCAACGTTGCCATGGCCGAGTCTGCCAACCTCGAGTTCCGTGTGGTCTGGGAGCTGGCTTGCCTGGCGCTTACCAACGAGTCCAAGGTCAACCCTCCCAGCGTCATCCCACCTGACAATGACCCGACCGAAATTCGGAACCGGATCATTGTTTTCGACGCATTGCTCTCGGGCACGGTAATGGGGGACAACCCGCTTGTTCGGCCTCCGCCCACGGGCGATTATCACCGTGTTCGAGAGCTCGATTTCTGGTATCATCTTGGAGAATTCTGCCGCGTCGAGCCGCTCGGTTACCCACCCAACCTGGACATCCTTTCTCAGCGCGATCAAATACTGAATAGAATCCGTACGCTGCTCGACGGCAGAGAGAACCGTGACGTCCTTTACTCAATTGCCATCATGCGCGCCCTCTCCCCGGATTTTCCTGCGAATTTTGAGAGTACTCTTCCCCAACATTTAGATGAGAGCGACCCCAAAAGCAAGTTGGCTGTTGCGCGAAAGTTCGTTCAAGACGAGGCCAAAGTCACTGGCGGAACAACGAATATCGTCCGGCGCTTCTCCGAGCTGGCTGCAATGGCATTTATCAACCCGGGCACCAATGTTGCGCCACGCAAGTAAGCGATCACGGAGTCAACGCATCACGCAGTCTCGAAATCTTTTCCTCACTTTTTCACGACAGCTATACCGTTGGAATTCAGCAGTCTGGATTTACATTATACCATTTGACGATTTTCCTTTGCGACTTATTTCACTGTGAACCAATTCGACGCCTGACGGTTAGCAAGCTCTGGCCTTGGTTGCCATGGAGCTGACATGGCGTAAATCTAGGCTTTTCGTCTGATCAACCACCATCACATAACAGCACACCGTCACCATCAAAGCATTATGATCCATTGGTCACTTTCCGATTCAACGCTGTATGATAAGCTTGCATATGTATGACACATAAAAGTTGGCGAGATAGAGTTTTGATTTTCGTATTCTTTAACAAATCAGGCTGGCGCGACCGTCATGGAAGGAAGGGTAAAGAAAAAACGGGGTTCAGGGCCTTTATGGGTCCGACAAGATCGCCGAGGACGCGGTTGGGAAAACATAGAACAGACGAAGACCGGCTAGATTCGCCTTAGCTGTATCGGTAGTTACATAATTTCACGGGAGGGAAGGAAATGAGGAGCAGCGTGATTACGCCAAAGCGCTTTGCCGTGCCATGCGGATAGCAGAGAATTGCCTTGCCCTTTTCTGCCATTGAGCCCCCCGAAGTTCCCGTAATAGTGACGTTTTGTTTCGCTGATAAATATATATATATATATATACATATTCGTTTCGCTGTTTAGCGTATTCGCCAGCTGCGGAGCCTCCATAGTAGCATTGCTATCGAAGCCGATGCATAAGACATAGGTGAGCGCGTATCGATGGACTTGCTGGTAAGAAAGCCTAGTCCGAATAGACTGCCGAGTGGTTGTCAGCGTTCGAAGTTCAGATTTGCATACGTATCAATCAAGTCACACTTGATCGATCTCCGCGGTAGAGTTCCCTGTAGAAAGGATTCTTCCTCCGAGAGCTATGATGGTGGTGGACTTCGCCTTTGGTCGGTTTGAAATTTCACTCTACTTTGCCCCGTCCTAGTCTAGCTAATCAATGAAGTTCTCTTCGATACTGGATCTCTGGCGACGATAGCTCTCACCCTGTAAGCTTGAACGTACGCGCTCGCTTTTCCGACCAGGCTTCAATAAAGGCCAGCTTGTATGCCGTCTCAACAACAATTGAAGCATCTCACATATACCGGTGTTCAATTGCTGTTACAACCGCGTAGAGATTTTGACTTGGGGTAGAAAGAGGTTTGAAGTTCTTGCCTGGCCCACGAACAGCAAGCTTGAAAACCTGGCGGGCCAAGTTTCGTCAAGGTCCGAGAGCTGTGTGCTGTTCATCCGCCATGGCTTGATATAGTACCGTTCGGGAAGAGGGGATTCCTACTTTCCGCCTTCGTTCTTGTTCTTGGTAAAGATTACTGGATGTCACTTTAACAATACCATGACCTGCAAGCCATTGATGTTCGACCACTCCACACCGCATAGGATGGCGTACGACTCCCAAAGCTACCCGTTACGGAGACATGGCCCCCGGTTTTCTTCTCAGAACATTACGGCGCCCTTCCCTTATAGCTCACCGTGTAACGACCGCTCGTTCAATGTTTCTGCTTGCACAAGATGAGTACTAATAACCAGAATGCGTCGCTAGAATGTCCTACGTTCGTTCACCCCATCCAGATGCTATTCCCCTATCGATTTCTATCAAATCATCAAGTTCGATTGGACTGGAGAAGGAGCAACGTTTATGCTCACAAATCCTTTCCAAATACCAGATCGAACTGCCTAGAGCTAGCCAAGAATTATGCAGAATGTACCAAAATCTGACCATAAGCGTCGTTGGCTCCCCATGAATGTCGAAGTGGGAGAATCGCTGATTGCTAACTATATGAGTGGATCAGAACGGCGTAGTACATAACGTAGGACTGCGTTAAACGACTTGATAGTGTCGGCAGTCTACGAAATCAACATAGAGTGTATCTGGGCCATCACTGCTAAGGTTTTAAAGCGAGCCAGAGGAGCCTATCTATTCTTTGTTGATATTGGTGAAACTGTCGCCATACGTCCTGGAGGAGTACTGAAAGATGGCGTTGCAGACGAACGCTGACTGCTCCGTAAGACTCTCCAGCGGAATGACATGAAACTGAGATCACCTGCGTGATGGTTATCCTCGTTGTTGCAGTGCACGTATTGCTAATGTGTCTTGGGAGTAAGGGTTAACTATCCCTCGAATCTCATCGAATTTTCTCGATGCAGTAGCTATTCATGTTGGTTCTACATTGTAACTCACACCAAACATATTTGGCTTGAAGGTTCACGATATTGCTCTCGCTGCGGTCTTCAGGGCGAACATGGAACTAGTTGGCTACCATTTTCGTTTTCGTGACTCAGAAAAAGGGTGTTTTCGAGCTGAGTGGCCGACTGCTCGCACTTCGCTGCGTTGCCAGACACCGTTGACATGCCTGTGACCGACACTCGACTTTTGTAAATACTCGAAAGCGGGAAGACACCCCGTGTGACCTTCTAGGCATAATTGGGGAGAAGCACAAGGCAAGTTGCGTTTGGAATTGTTGTCATAGAGCCACCATGTCGTCTTGGCAGCAAGCAGCAACCAAGCTGTAAGCGATAAATCCAATTTCAGGAAACAATTGTTAATCGAGAGTAATTCTTTGATCCTGTCAAAGTCATTCCATGGTGGAGAAGACTCTCGGCTATCATTATATCTCTCTCATAGTGCCTTTCTTGTTGATCAGTTTGCAAGAGCATATACAAAAATTAGTAGTGCCCCCATATTTAACGACTAGGCGAGACATGTAGTCTCTTACTTTCAAGCTCCTTTGATATTAACATCGATACCAATGTTGATCATGACTCATCAAGCCTGGCTGCTTTCTGGGCAATGTACCAATCCAGTTGTTAGATGTTTTAGACGGCATTTAGGTTGCTATCCGAATTTACGTCTCCTGTAGCCTTCACCGCCTGTTCGCGCAATCACGCGTCGTTCACTTGCCTGACTCTCAGTGCAATCATTGGACCCCAGGCCCTCGCGATACACAACGCTTAGACAATTGTTCTTTCCCCGAGGTGGTGCCTATCGACTCCGGATTAAGAATGCCTCGTCTCAGAATCCCGGCGGGGCGTATCTAGATTGAACAAAAAGCAACGTAGAATACTATACCCCAGAGAAATTCGTCCTACTAATCGAATCGCACGTGATGTGTGCCTCAAAGCCCCGATTCGTGTCTTTAAATTGCGCCCGTCCAAATGAAGACCGCAAGTCGGATTATCGCGAGGGTAAAGTGGTATGGTGTTGTATTGTAACAGGCCATGTCACCCTATCGCGACAAAGGCGTAGACGAAAGCCGGCGATGGAAAACCAAGAGCATCCGCCATTCGTGATTCGACTGCCACATGTGTTGGCTCGTAAGTCATGGCTGTTTAATTGGAGGATGCAACGTCTTCCAGTTGCACACCAATGAGCAGCTCCTTTCCATTCAAAGCTTGTGATCCAGGTCCTCCGAGACTGATCCCATTCGTCCGCGTTTCACAGTGTATGTATTTCGATACATGCATGAATGCGACTCATGCTGTTGCACATGCAGCCCAACACGCCATGGAAAAGTCCGCTATGACTGAGTCATGAGCACTGGGCAGCCTCAGCAAGCACATCCTTTCAGCTGAGCCCGAACAGGATTATAATTCGTAATGGCATGTTGTTGCCGACTGGCCAGAGATAGAGAGATTGACGGCGCATGCATTGGAGAGTTGACACGTCTTGTTGCACGATAGTCGTTTGCTGATCAATTCAGGCCGGTGTCCTCCGATTCGCCGTGCGGGCCCCTCGCTATTGCGCTTGCCTCGCTACATGCTTCCCCGGGGATGTGGAGCCGTTGTCAAGCCAGCATTTATGGGGTTTCCGCAACCAAGTTTGGGCCGAACGTGGTCGAAATCTCGAGTAGATTGGGAACGTGCGTGATGGCGACATCGTGCATTATATATCAGTGCGTCAGTGGCACCTGAATCGTGCCCATTGGTCTGGCTATGTCGCATTGCATGCTCCGTTTGCGGTCAATGGTATCAAATCTGGACGGGATGGCGCAATCGAGCTAAAAGTACGGAGGCGCTAGGTAGTCGGCATGTACCATCATGGTGAGATGTGTTGGACCCCTAATCCATGGAACGACCCTGCCTAGAAATCATCTGAATCCTATTCGCTCGCAATACCAGCCGCTGATAGCGACATCAAGTCGTATGGGCGTTCCCGGCGGTGAATGAAATCGCTGCTCATGTCCCGGACAGACATAAAAACGCTGTCCGGGTGCTGCTGGACCTTGTCGAGTCAGTCCGGTTAACACGAACCACGCTGGGCCCTTCTCGTTCCATACACGCAATCCCCAAGTCTAGCATTAGTCAGAACCGTGCCTCCCGGTTTTCGAACCCAAAGTTCTCTTTGCTGCTAGACGGGTTGCTTTAAAAAGCTATTGCAGACCTCCTGTATTTCCTCGTAGCCCATCTCACGACACAAGCACAATGGCAGTCGCGCAAATATACCCAGGGCAGACCATTGCACCCAACGTGGTGCTAGATGAGAAGGCGAACGTGTTCGTCTCTACCCAGGACATTTTCGAAGATGGCGGTGACATTCCCTTCGACGACAAGGACAACTACTTGGTTGTGTCGCCGTATACGGAGAAAGAACATGTCCTCGACTTGAGGAGCTTGGACAAGGAGAACGCCCTGCTGGCTCGAGCACTTGTTCACTTCAAGAGCCTGCGCCCAGATTATGCCACAGCCTCCTACACAGAGACCTTCAACTGGGATGAAGTCGTTGGGGAGCTGACCAGGCTGGTCCGCGAGGAGGGGCACGATTGGAAGGAGACTTCCTTCTACATCGTAGCATTCCGGTCGCAGATCCCACCGACTACGGTGTATGCAGAACTTGGTGTGCTCGACAAGGCGGCGCATGCCGAGGCCACAGCAAGTGGTGGGTTCCTGAAGTAGGCCGCCCAAACCACTGCAAGAAGTCTGAGACCACCTACTAACACGTTTCCCAGGTACTGGTTTGGAACCCCCGATCAGGATGGCAGAAACCTTGCAACGTGCGTCTGGCGTTCTCAGCAAGACGCCCGACAGGGAGGAGTTGGACCGGCCCATCGCAGAGCTGCAGGAGCGGCGCGTCACCTCTACTCGGAATGGCGAATTGACAGACACCGCCTTATCATCCGCGAAGGCCTGAAGAGCTGGGATATTGTCGACTGGGTTGATTGAGCAAGTGGAGAGCGCCAATGGTGCCTCTCGGAGTCGCCCTGGATTGGACCGACCAGAGGCGGGCTCAATCCCCCCGGGACGTGGAACCGGTCAAGGAAAAAAAGAGTCCCTCGGGCGTCACTTTGCGTTATCTGATTTCATATTTAGCAAGGCGTTGAAGGACATGGTTTGGCTTGGTTCTGTATCTGCTTTACGTGCAACTCGAGGCACCTTGGCGTCCAAAAAGGGTAGACGTAGCATGACCTAGAAATAGACCTTATCACGGATGGACACCTCTGAACAGACTAGATGATGCATTGATAAGGCAATTGAGTGCCAGCAGACTATGAGTAGGCGCAGTCGATGCATGCCTGGCGCATGTCTGACAGCTCCCAACCAGTCAACTGAAAGGGATAGAGCATCCGGACCAGTGCCTCAGCCGGTGGATGGGCAGATCCGACGTCCAGCCAATTCCCCATGTGGTGGCTTCGGAGGAAACATAGCGCCCGGGTGAAGCATAGCGTGTCCAGGGTGCAAAAAGGCGGCTGTCGGACGCAACGTGCGCGTCAAATGCGACCGCTTTGGCCAGGAGTTTCACCGGCAATGTCAATGGATAAAGGAAGAAGAGAGGTTTGAATCGAGGCTCTTGCGCAAATGGCACGTCGTCGGAATTTAACTTGCAAATGATGGATATGGCGTGGGGGGTCGTGTGGGATATTCGCTAATTGAACCTCGTCATGATGGTCCAACAGCGTGGAGGCAGCGTGGGATGAGTTGCCTCAGCTGGACGCTGGAGGCCAGTGCTGCGCTTCAGAAGGCTTGGACCGCTTATCCCATTACATACATCGTAGTCGTGAGCATGTAGCGGGGTGGTGTTGGAGGGGCGGCATACCTCGTCACCATGTGTGTTGCACTCAAGCCTTTAGGTCACCCAAGGCCAAGCTCCGACCCCCCGATCTCCCAACTTCTCGCCGTAATTCTCCGCCCCGCCCACAATTCCGCAATTTCGCAACAAAACCTTCAGACCAGAGTGCGACGACCAAACGTTGACGCGACCCGAATAATCGAGGTTACGGCTTGAGAGAAGGACCGCGCACCCCGATTTCTCCGTCTTCACCATCTCCCATAACCACCGAACATCCCCATCGCAATCATGGCCGACGTTTCCAGGGATACACCGATTACTTCGGTGCAGGTCGAGGCTCTGGTACGTTCAACCTTTTATCACCCACCCACCCCTAAAAAATGCCCCTCATTCTGCGAAATGTTAACATGTATCGCGGCGTCCTAGGTGGTGATGAAAATCGTCAGACATGCTACCAGCACCTTTCCGACCATCGCGACGGGCGCCATCGTAGGCTTGGACAACCACGGGGTTCTTGAGATCACCAACACCTTCCCCTTCCCGACGGCTGACGTCCCCCACACCGACCACTCCCACCAGAATGATGCATCGTCGCTGGCTGCCGCCGCTCCCCGGGCCAAGTCCAACCTCGTATACCAGACCGAGATGATCCGGCACCTCAAGGAGGTCAACGTTGACGCGAACGGCGTTGGTTGGTACACCAGCGCCACCATGGGCAACTTTGTCACCCGCAACTTCATTGAGAACCAGGCTCACTACCAAAAGGAGAACGAGCAGAATGTCGCCCTCGTCCACGACGTTAGCCGGAGCTCACAGGGCGCCCTGAACCTACGGGCTTTCCAGTTGTCCAAGAGCTTCATGGCGGCATTGAAGGAGGATAAGTTCACCACCGAGAGGTATGAAGTTCTCAGCTAGCCCGTATTACGCATCACCGAAGCGTCTAACAAAGTCAACAGCCTACAGAAATCCAAGCTCAGCTTCAAGGACATTCTTGTCGAGCTTCCCATCATCGTCCACAACTCACACCTTCTCGCCTCTTATATCCACCAAGTGCCTGCCCTCCCAGCAAAGGCCGAGGTTGACCTGCCTACCACAGTGGCTGAAATCCACAAGGCTGAGGGCAAGCTACCGCTGTACCCGTCAGTCGATACTCTCGACCTCTCGATAGATCCCTTCCTCGAGAAATCTTGCGATCTCCTTCTCGACAGCATCGAGTCACACTACACTGAACTCAACAACCACCAGTACTATCAGCGCCAGCTCGCGCGTGAGCAAACCAAGATCACTGCATGGCAAACTAAGCGCAAGGCCGAGAATGCGGCTCGCGCGGCGGCGAAGCAAGACCCATTGCCGGAAGACGAGTGGCAGAGACTTTTCAAGTTGCCTCAGGAGCCTAACAGGCTGGAAGGCATGCTGAACGCTAAGCAAGTGGAGCAATACAGCAAGCAGATTGACGGATTCACCGCCAACGTCAGTGCCAAGATGTTCGCAGTCAGGGGGAACCTGATGCCCGAGTAGACGAGGTTGGGTTTACGATTGGCATCGGGGGTTCTTGGGATTCGCGAAAAAAGAGTGGTCTGCTGCATCTGGCCTGGCGTTTGGGGTTTTCGGTTGTGAAAGGCTTGATCATAGTTCAAGCTCATGACTGTATTTGAGCTTGGTAGTGTATAGTCCTAGACTTATATGAAGATTTGTGAGCCCAAGGCTCGACATCAAGTCAAACGAACCACGTTTGCCAACATTCATCAGTGCCTCTGTGGTCTTGAGCCTGGTAGCTGTTGGGGCATTCAACAGATTAGAATTGCGAAGCTGAGAACCCCGTTGCAGTGCCCTCCCTTGGCGGGGCCAGAAAACAGGTGGATCATGGCCCGCGGTCAGACATGGGGTTGATATGGTACGACAGATAGTGTTCGGTCAGTCAATTATGATCCAGAGGACAAGACATTCCCGTCTTTGACGCAGAGCCTTAACACCCATGAATCCAGTACTAGACCAGAGTAGCATGCCCCGGGGCACATTACCGGTGCAAATAGCTCTCAACAGAAGCGGACTGGTATCTTACTTATTACTCTATGCTGACCGACCTTCCTCCTGACACTTGCCGAAAGTCTAGTAGTGGGGGGCCGCAGCCCGTTGGAGGGGGGATCTGCTCTTATCGATAGAGTTGGTATTCGCCGAGACTGGTCTGACGGCCAATATTTCTGCTTAGTCTGGCCCGTCCAGCCAATGGCCACACTTCCCGCCCCTCGTAGCCCAGGGACCTGCCACCTCGCTGGCCGCCGAAGGTCCAACTGGGGCCCCTCAAATGCGAGGGGTAAAAAAATTGAATCCATCCTTTTCTCAGGGTCTGGTCTTTTTATCTTGGACTTCCTCCTCCCTCTCTTGCTGCTACTTCTATTCCCTCGCATCCTCCTTTCTCTGATCTTTTTGAACGGGACCGATCATATTGTAAGCAACCGCTCCTACCTCTTCCAATCCGTAGCAGGATCCTCCATCCTTCAGCTGCTGACAATTCTCCCGCCAGCATTTCCTCGGGCTCTCACATCCACCCCGCACTTCATCCCGTCTTACATTTCACCGCCTCGAGTTCCAGTTCATTTCAGTCAGTGAGTCCTCACGATACAGTCTAGAAGATAATCCAATTGAGCTGGGTTGACTGACTTGTTGCACAGAAATGTCTGCTCCCGCCAACAAGTTCAAGGTCGCCGACCTGTCCCTGGCCGCCTTCGGTCGCAAGGAGATCGAGCTTGCCGAGAATGAGATGCCCGGTCTTATGGCCATCCGCGAGAAGTATGCTGCCGACCAGCCTCTCGCCGGCGCCCGTATCGCTGGTTGCCTGCACATGACCATCCAGACCGCTGTCCTGATCGAGACCCTGACTGCTCTTGGTGCCGAGGTCACCTGGTCATCCTGCAACATCTTCTCCACACAAGACCACGCCGCCGCTGCCATTGCCGCTGCTGGTGTCCCCGTCTTCGCCTGGAAGGGCGAGACCGACGACGAGTACAACTGGTGCTTGGAGCAGCAGCTCGTTGCTTTCAAGGACAACAAGAAGCTCAACCTCATCCTCGACGACGGTGGTGACTTGACCCACCTTGTCCACGACAAGTACCCCGAGCAGCTCAAGGACTGCTACGGTGTCTCTGAGGAGACCACCACCGGTGTCCACCACCTGTACCGCATGCTCAAAAACTCCAAGCTTCTCGTCCCTGCCATCAACGTCAACGACAGTGTCACCAAGAGCAAGTTCGACAACCTGTACGGTTGCCGCGAGTCGCTCGTCGATGGTATCAAGCGCGCTACCGATGTCATGATTGCCGGCAAGATCGCCGTCGTCGCTGGTTTCGGTGATGTCGGCAAGGGTTGCGCCATGGCTCTGCACGGCATGGGTGCTCGCGTCATTATCACCGAGGTCGATCCCATCAACGCCCTCCAGGCCGCTATGGCCGGCTACCAGGTCACCACCATGGAGAAGGCCGCCAGCCTTGGTCAGATCTTCGTCACCACCACCGGTTGCACGGATATCATCCTTGGCGAGCACTTCTCTGCCATGCCCAACGATGCCATTGTCTGCAGTAAGTCACACACCACAATCTGTGATTCAATCCATGTATACTGATTCTCCTTGCAGACATTGGTCACTTCGACTGCGAGATTGACGTTGCCTGGTTGAAGAAGAACGCCAAGAGCGTCCAGAACATCAAGCCCCAGGTTGACCGCTTCCTGATGCCCAGCGGTCGTCACATCATCCTCTTGGCTGAGGGCCGCCTCGTCAACTTGGGCTGTGCCACCGGCCACTCCTCATTCGTCATGTCCTGCTCTTTCGCCAACCAGGTCCTTGCCCAGATCATGCTGTTCAAGGCTGAGGACAAGGCTTTCGGCGACAAGTACATTGCCTTCAAGAAGGCTGGCAAGCTCGACGTTGGTGTCTACGTCCTGCCCAAGGTCCTCGACGAGGAGGTCGCCAGACTTCACTTGTCTCACTGCAACGTCGAGCTCACCACCCTCTCGCCCAAGCAGGGCGAATACCTCGGCCTCGATGTCGCTGGTCCCTTCAAGGCCGACCACTACCGCTACTAATTTCGCTGTATATCATTCACTACTGGCCCATCCTCAACAAGATGGGTTTATACATCTCTCACGACCTGCAGTCCGCCGGCCTCCCTTCAGGGGCCAGTTGGCTATGTTTCAACAATGCATAATGTCTGCGGCATAATCGGCATTTAGGGTAGGGGTTCTAGCTCGGGGAATCAAAAGGGAAAAAGCTGGGTCACGATTTTCAACAAAACGGCGTTGGCACAACTTTGACATGATGCATGATGATTCCCCTCAAGGCGTTCTTTATTTGTGGTACTTTGTTTTGGAAGCGAAAGATCTGATAACAGACTTCTGGTCAACCAGACAACAGCTTAATTGGGAAGCTGAGTTGAGTTGGCACTGCAGCCATGGCCCGTCAACCGGGCCCAGAGATAGACAATAGAAATCGTCTGCAAGCACACTTGATTGTTTTCTTCTCCCCTCTTTCTGTGATGATGTCCCCTTGTCACCCTGCGCTGCCTACTGAATCCATCTACTTCCGGTGTCTATGTAGTTTGAGTGAACTCAGTAGCTCAACGGGATTGGGGCCTGCATACTGATTGGCATTTGGGTGGTGCCGGCTTATTTGCGTTGGTAGGGCAGTACTCCGGTCGACGAGATGTGACGTGTCGTATCGACGCTTCTCCGCATATTTGCACCATTAGATTGCATATGCACCCCGGCGTCCCAGGCTCTATCCACCCAGTGCTATCGCATCATCTCCCTTTGCATCAACGATGCATTGCTGCTTCCTCGAGCGGCTGAGATGCCGAAACCAATCAGAGAGGGCTTTGTTATTTGGAACTTGCGGAGTACGGCCAAAACATGTCTCTCCGGCCGCTGCCTGGGCCAGGTAAATGCCTCAGAAGGAGCAGTGCTTCGATGTCCTGCATATGCTAAGGTGTGAACAAGATGGTTATCTTGGTTGCTATACCTTCTCGGCCCCCTTGGTTGGGGCCCAATCTCACCCTACCCCCCTGACGTTCCTTCCTTGTAGACTGTCTGACGTATAAAGTTTAACCTTCCCATATGATGAAAGCACCTCGAGGTCATCGCGAAACTCTCACTGGCCACCCCCTATATCCAGCCTGGGGAGGACATCAGTCTGGTAACATCCCGCCCACCAGCGCCTCGATCTAGATAACGAGCAAGGTCACAAAAGAGCAGCAGCCCCGCGTTTCGGTGCTATACCGCACAATCAGACCCACTCTCCCGCAGCGGCCCTCCGTATCGTGACGGACACCACCCCCGGTCTAATTTGGTCCGAACTTCATACAAGTGAATTCAGCTCAGCAGGTGGACTGGGCTGTGAATCGGGGCTTCACTTCATCTTTCTATTTATACCTTTTGTGTCGACCTCCTTCCGCAATCCACCTTCCCTACGGTCCCGATACTGCTGCATACAAAAAGGTGTGCAAACCCCCGGAAAAACTAAAACAAGCACTGCAGCATAATCTCGCGTTAAACCACAGCATAGCGATCTACCATTCGCGTGAGACCCCGATTTTCGCTTATACCCAAAGCACTGGTTCACCCCACGCTCACCCACGACGGAACCTTGTCCACCACGCGACGCTGCATACGCCACGATGGCCAAACCCAAGGTTCTTTTACTTGGCATCATTGAGCAGTAAGTACCAATTTCTCATAGTACTCAATCACTACTCAACGTCGAAGCAATGGGACCATAAGTAAAAGAGACATTCTTCGTCACTGGATTGGCATGACCATGTTCGTCTTCGGTGTTTCATCGACTCTGCTCTATTTCACTTGCCTGCCGCGCAGCACCCATACCTAGGTTAACCTACTATTCATTATACTCACACTTTATAAGCGCTCACGAAGAGTGGGCTTCGCTCAGCTCCATCGCCGATCTCATCACCACCCAAGCCACCAACCGTTCAGACTTCATCAAGGAATGCGACTCGGGCACTTTTGATGGTGTCACGGCCATCTACCGAACCTGGGATTCGACCAATACCACAGGCCGCGTTGATGCGGAACTCATCAGGCACCTTCCCGCAAGCCTGAAATTCATCAGCCACAATGGCGCCGGCTACGACAGCATTGAGGTTTCCGCCTGCACCGACTCGGGTATCCGCGTGTCCAACGCGCCGTCGACAGTTAACGACTCGACGGCAGACTTGGGCATCTGGCTCATGCTCGGCGCCTTGCGCAACCTGAACCACCCGCTCCTGAACCTGCGCCAGCGCGCCTGGCGCGGCGGAGAGAAGTCCGGCACGACCAAGCCGGCCCTCGGCCACGACCCGCAGGGAAAGACACTGGGGATCCTGGGTATGGGTGGTATCGGACGCAACATGGCCAAGAAGGCCAAGGTGTTCGGCATTCACATCATCTACCACAATCGCACACGTCTCAGCGAGGAGGTCGAGAAGGAGGTTGGGGCTGAGTATCGGAACTTCGAAGACCTGTTGAAGGAGAGCGATATTCTAAGTCTGAACTTGCCTTTGAACGTAGGCCACACCTGTTCCTCGTCCTGGCGATCTTTAATGGCTGACTAATACATAATAGCCCGCCACAAGACACTTGATCTCGACACCTCAGTTCGAGATGATGAAGCCCGGAGTCATCATCGTCAACACTGCCCGCGGCGCCGTCGTAGACGAAGCAGCCCTGGTGGCGGCGCTGGACTCGGGTGTTGTGGGCTCCGCCGGCCTGGACGTCTTCGAGAATGAGCCTGAGATCCACCCAGGTCTCATCGCGAACGAGCGAGTGTTGATAGTGCCACACATGGGTACTTATTCGGTCGAGACGCAGACTAAGATGGAGGAGTGGACCATTTCGAACGTGCGCATGGCGTTGGAGGAGGGCAAGCTGCGCAGTATCGTGCCCGAGCAGAAGCAGATGCGATCTTAGAGACCATCCTACCATCTTATGATATTGCAGAGGCGAGATATATACTGGAATGGTGGCCTTATTATGCGTTGCTTTTGAAGACAGCACTTGCTTAATGAGATAGAGTCAATTACAGGTAGATCACAACCTCTCGCTCTATGAATTGATACGTGCGTGCTTCGATTGCGCCAAAACTCAAAGTTTACTCTGCCGCAAGTTGGTAATTTACAGAGGAACTACCGTCATTGCCAGCAAACTTCGACATAAGTGAAACATGATGCGATTGTTCAGTAGTTGGAACCAGGCCACGCCGTACCTCGACTTATTTCTTGTGATCCTTTAGACAACAAAGTCCGGGGGCATAAATGACACCTTCGTATCAATTTAGTCCTGCACAGTCTCGCTTTAGTGCACTGTGCTTAGTGGTTTCGAATTTTAGAGGCTGTCTGCTATCCAAAGTGCTAACTAGTTGTGTAGGCAGAGTGTGTTACACATCTCAGCCTTGTCTTTATCCATATGATTTAAAGCCTAATCACTCTCTGCTTCCCTGTAATTCTAGTAATATGGAATAATCTTAATGCAGCCGACACTTGATCTTTACAAACAGCCTTGAAACACATCAATTTCATTTTTCGTACAAGTTCGGCCGCCCACATCCTTTCAAATGATTTTCTTGGGTTACAGTGATTTGTGAGATATGCTGTCACTGCGATCTATCCGCCATAACATTGCAACTTATCGGGTGTGCTCTAAAGTCAGCCGATCACATCTTGGCCTCACACCAGTCGAAGATGAAATTACTCACGCTATTCACAAGAATAATGTATATAGCCGATCTGAACTGGACCCAGACACAACACTGCTGGTTCGATAATGCACCCTTTCCGTGGGCGGAAAATGCAAGGGGCCGAAGAGGCTGTTGTGCCCTTAGCTAATGCGATCTCAAGCCAACAGCGAAATGCGAGTCGGCAATGATACATATAGGCTCTAATAAACGAGACATGTGCGCGATGTACCATGATGGATGCATGACGATAAGAAAGGGGGACGGATTGGAGCTCTCGCGCTTGTAGGGTCAACTACAGAGAACGCTAGATATTCCTTTTACTAGAATCTCTGATGATATTACTATACTTAACTTGTAGCGACTATAGTACAAGTCAAGGTTTAACTAATAGTGGGTATCGTGTTATCGACTACTGAATTACCATTCGAGATGTATGAACCTTAAGAAGGCAGCCCAGTATATATGTCCATCTTCTAACTGACAATTTGACGTGCTTACTTATACTTATTGGTTAGGGTTAGAGGAGCAGGTGATGCAGAGTCATTTTCCAGGTTGAAAATCTTATGTGGCTCTTGTTTCTTTCAACATGTTACCTAAGTAGATGCTGAATTATGGGCGCAAGACCAAGCACTAGATCCACCATCCTGCTTGTACGACTCAATGATATCGGAGATAGTACCATAAGTACCGGCAATCATGAGGAATGTTCCCGAGGCAACCACAAAAACACTCCAGGCGACCATCAACCGCCATTTGAGTGTCGGGTTCTGTTTGCCTTTGGTCCAGTTGTCGTACAACCACATACAACCCATCGGTTGGAAGGACATGAGGGTACCGAGTAAAGCTCCAATCAAGGAGACAAGACCACCGAAGACGGGAATGGCGCTTGCGATGAGATACGCAACTAAGCTCACACCAAATGTGCAGCCGAGCCATGAACTCCAGTGTACAACAGTGTTCGCTGCGAGATGCTTGGATCCTCGTAGAGCGCGCACAAATATGTGTTTGCTTGGTAACTGTAGATAGGTTAGTCCATATTTCACCGACCAGGGAGAGGTGCCTCTCACATGAGCGGTAATAATTCCAGAAACTAGCAAGCCTGGCAGAGCAATGCCATATGCCACTTTCTTTACAAGGGGACCAGCAGAGCCGGGAGCGGGCGATGCCACGTAGGATCCACAGTAGTAGTATATAACAATGCCAACAACACAATAAGTTATGGTGACCACGGTCTGGCAGACCAGTAGAGATCGGCTATAATGGCGTGGATCGCGCATCTCCGAGGCGATATTGAAGAAGGCTGGCGTGCCGGCGTAGGCAAAAACGAGGGAGGAAATGGCCGAAATAGCATTCGTGAAGGTTGGATGCTTGATGATCTGATAGTCGGGAACCCACACACCTTCCTGAGGAGCGGCCGCTGGGCGTTCTTGGAGGCCAACAGCAATAGTGACCGTGAAAACTATTCACGTGTGAGAACTCTGCGTTTGATAGCGTGGGACAAGGCTTACCGGAGACTAAAATACAGATGATGCCAACCCATGCTAGCCAACTGATCTTGGCCAGAGTGCGGATGCTGGACAAGGTGAAGATCACGATCGCGGCAACCGCAACGAAGACGGCCGTGCAGGTAGCGTGAACGGAGACAGCATTCAGCGCGATAGATATACTAAGCATCGCCGAACCGGCAACAAACATCCAATCTGAGGAAGCATCGAGAATTAGAATGTGGCCCTCGGAACAGAACATGATCAAACTCACAGAGGCAAAATGCAGCACCAAGGACCTCGCGTCCAACACGACCGAATAACAACCCGCCCACATCATCAATACCGTAAACCCCAGGGTGGTTAAGCTTGAAGACGCCAACGATATAGTCTGACCATGTAGTTATGGCAGCGATGACGCAGAGGAGAATCACGCCAGGCACCAGGCCGAGGACGTCAAATGTGGACGGAATAGACAGAACACCCAGACCGATCTGGTTTTTCATCATCAACACCGTTGTGCCTATCCATCCCACCTGGAGTGCGTTAGCTTGTCAGCCAGCGCCGTAGATGGGCTTCATGCTGCGAACATTACGATAGTTTGGGCCTCCTTCTGTTATTTCACCAAACACAGCGTCATGAGTAGTACTTCTGATCTCGTGCGTCTCGCCGACATAACCCCTGGAAGGCACTGGGCCGATTCCTGGAGAGCCGCTGTCGGTCTCATGTTCCTTGGTCTTGTGGAACATTTTGAGGGTTGTCAATCGGGAGGGTTATACCAGAGCAGGACAGAATGAGAGGCATAAGAAGGTCTGGGGAAGGAGAATCAGCTGAGGACTAAGATCTATGGAGACGAGTAATGGAGTACCAACCGCCGTTTTGACTTACGGGCCGTGGCCTGACATCTGATATTTAGCTCGGTCGTTCCATCGAGTCAAGCATATCCCAGGGACGCGTGGCATCACTAATCAGCGGTCGGGCAAGACGCAAGTTATCCTCGTATGCATATGACATGTACGTAAAGGTAACAGTGAACAGTTTTCTGGGGTTGCAGCGGCACTTCCAATACTCCATAGTTTACTATGGGGCAAGAGGGTCGGCAATCATTCTAAACACCACTTAAAGGCACGGAGGATCGCCAAGATGCAGTATAGGAACTGCGCTACAGGACGGTAAGTCTGCCGTAGTGGCCTGGCGAGATAGGAGGCTCTCGGCCGTTCTTCCTGAGAGGAAGCAGTCGAGGCACCGGACCGAGCCTCTCATATCCCCTGATGATACTGGCTTGTTAGAAAAATACCCCCGGGTGGCTCGAAATTTGGCGTGTCTCGCGTCCGACTACCTACAAAGGATATATTGCAGCTCAGTTCAGCTGAGTGCCTAAGCTGAGGGCAGGGCTTCACCAGGATTCGCCCCAATTGATGCTAAAGTGAAATGGGTAAAGGCCGCGGTGTATTAGACTGCAAAGATTTGTCGACGAAACTACTGTTACGTACCGTCAAGCCTGCGATAGGTCAGTTGAATATCCCTCAACACGGGGTAGAGGTTTGCAAGCCCTCGATGGCCTGAGCATGACTTGCGCTGCAGCAACGGCGCACTGCGCTGTATGTGTTTCAGACACTACAAGTAACCACTAACCGCCTGGGACCGTGGAAATGCTTGACGTCTTTCTGCCCGCCACGAAGAGTATGACCGATGAGAAATGCCTGATTGTCGCGTGCGAGTTTACAAACCCGTTCGAGGGTTTGAGTTACCCGTTAGACCGGCATTGGCGCCCGTAAGCTTTGGCTCTAGATCCGCGCTTTTACGTCATCTTATCCTACAGTCCCGCAACGCAACTACTCTGTGTATCTGGGGGAACGTTAGCAGCCTGCAGCCTTGAAAGAAGGGGAAGTTGTTATGGTATCCACCGCTGAGGGTCCCGACTCTTTGGGAAAGTTTCCGCCGTCCTGGATCGGTAATCTCTGGGTCCTTGATCAATAGTTGGTGTTGGAGGTGCGATTTGTGTTGCCGTTTCTGCCCTTTCTCTCGCGCTTGAGCTATAACGATGGGTCAAGGACGCTTGGGATGAAAACGTTCATTCCCAGGTCAAGTAGCCCGCGCATCCCTACAATTATCTAGACACCACGCAATCTCCAGCGCCCGTCTCCACCCGAAGAGCTCATTGTGTCCCCGTCGAGCAAGCCGTTGAAAACGGAGGGAAGCGATGTCGGCCCTCGTACAACCTTGTGGCAATCCCGATGCGCGCTCTACAATGTCCGGATCAAACTGAGTGTGAAACTACACAGGTGCAGAAACATCATAAGAAGGTCTATTTCATATTCGAGTCTGTAATCGAGAACCTCCATGCGGCAGTGCTTATTCAGCCTATGAATGCGAAAATCTAGTTGACCATGCCCTTGGAACCCGGCTTCTCCTCCCGCCACATACTCTATTGTACAGAAATCTGAGTTACTATGTCCTCCAGAATGTCGCTACGCGTAACCTCAGCCGCCTTCTTGAAATACTCGAGACCTAGCGAAAACTCCTTCCCTATCACATTGGGGATCCACTTGCCTACCACCAGCTCGGGGCGGAAGTCCTCAACACGAATGCGCGATTTCTGGAAGCGCCGGAATGCAGCGATCCCAGGCCGCAGCATGTTGGAGTGGAAGGGTATATCGATGGCAGTCAAGGGGATTGTGGCCCTGCCGCGTCTCAGCTCGACATCGAGGGGAAGGCTTCGACTCGTCTTGACTAGTGCCGCGACTTGCTGACCCAAACGCGTCATGCCCCTGTAGTTTTCCGAAGCAGCGCTGAGGAACTCATGTAGTTCCTCGACAGCGGGCGGTCGTGATGATATTGCGTCGAGGAACTGCGTGATAACATGAATATTGCGTACCTAATGCAGTGTCAGAGGCCAGGTTAAGTAGCAATGCAGGAGTTTATCGGCTGGGGGCTGTACTTACGTGTGCAGCAGCAACGTACTGCTCGGCTTCTACATTGTAGTTGACAATCTCCATTAGTTGCCCGCTGGCGTGGGCGATATGACCGACGACTTTTCGCAGTGCTGCATCATCAAAACCTGGCATTCAGAAAGAGCATCTAGTCAGCCTTGGACGAGTGAAGGGGTATTTAATGTTCAGAACATTGACTTGTGATAGCAGCATACCTTTTCCGACCCTCTTTGGGTTAACAGCAACCATCGAATGCCCAGTCAGGCCCTGTTCATTTCTTTGGATGGCAGAGTGCATCAGCATGCCTCGATAGAAGCCGATGGTCATGATGGCGCTGAATTCAACAAAGGCCGACATGGAGCTGATGGCTCCCCACTCGCCGAGCGAATGGCCGGCGAACGCAGCATTCTGTTGCAAGAGTCCATTGGCCCTGAGATGCTCGATCGTAGCCTTTTCGAGCAGCATGATGGACGGTTGAGCGAACTGCGATGCGTGCACAAGCCCACGACTGTCACGGAATGTGTGCGATTCCGACTCCGATGTAATGCTGGGGAAAAGTGGTCTCGACTCGATGTGCATAGCTCCCGGGCTCGGGTTGCTGGGGTCTAGGACTGACACCTCGGCCGTCATGGCGAGATAGTTTCGCAAAACCTTCTGTCCTTGGGAACCACCAAAATGTACTGTGAGCTCAGTCGGGTTGTCCTTGATAATACGAATGATCGACCAGCCTGCCGCAAAAGACACAAATATTAGCAACTATTACTGCAATGACAATGGGGACAGAGTTCACATACCGTATTGGTCCATCAGGAATCGATCCATCTCATCCCAGACAGCCTTCGCCACTGGAGAGCTTTCGTACAAAGCCATACCCATGCCTTGGCTCTGGCTTCCCTGGCCAGTGAAGACGTATGCTGTTGCGGGCTGTTCTATCTCGGCCTCTCCCTGCACGACCACTTCTCCGGTGGCCACCAACCGTGCCGTGACCTGCAACACCATACGACCGCCGATCATGGCCTCATGTGCGATGCTAATGCGCATCTCGTCCCCAGGGCGCACCATGCCTACAAGGTCCGCAGAGAAACGCCTCAGCCGCGCTCTTTCCTCGGGGCCTGTAGATAGCCCGCAGAGTTCTTCGACCACCTGTCGACACACAGCAACCGTGTACATACCATGGACAATGGTTCTCTCCCCAGGAATTTCAGCCAGAGAAGCAAAGATGGGTGATGTATGGATGGGGTTCAAATCACCCGAAACAGTCGCGTACAGACGACTTTGTCTCTGCATCGGCGCTGTCACAATCCGCTCCGAATCGCCGTTCCAGCCGGGGCTCTGGAGCGGCATTTTTGTGAAGCCCTCGTTGTCGACTCGAACCTCTTTCCCTTTGCGCTCCAGGTAGTCTACTACGGGATCACCCCCGACGGAGCCTTGGTCCCCATTTATCTCAAAGAGCACGGAACCAATAGGTTTCATAGCCCCATTCCACGTCTTCTGCGATACTGTCCCGTATGTCTTGATGCTAGAAAAGGATGACTGATCCTTGAGGCGTGCATATGTGTTCAACCTGAATACGAGCGTCATACCCACGAGCGACAATGAAGCGGCAGCGGCTGCCGGGTCCAATCGGAACCATTCTCGGTCGCGCAACACTGTCTCGTCGATCTTGGATCCCACCTGCACCTCGAACTCTCTGTCCTCATTTCGAAACGTACCTTGCCAGTCATCAAAGTGGCCCCTAATAAAGAATTCGCTGGTGACAGTAGCAGCCTTGCGGCCTCCTTTGCGGAACACGTCGACCTGCACCTTGATGGACTTCCCAGACGGCTCAATAGTGATTGCACGCACACGTGACTGAGACGAAAGTTCCTCGCCTACGCTGAGAGGTGCCTCGCCGGGTTCGATTTGTACACCTATCGAGCGATGTACCAGCCGAAGAAGGTCGCCTCGCAGCTCGGGCGAGACTAGAGGCTGCATCAATCCATCCCATGCCGCAACCACAGCAGCCTCAATTGGTATTGGGTGGCCCCTTTGAAATCTCGGTATGGGAGACGCACTACCAAAAGCCTGGTTGACAGTGGCGTATAGGGTCTCGTATATCTGAGGCGTGATGACAACTGGTACTGACTCTTCCTGGGGCGTTTTCTTCTCTGTTAAGGGACGAATAGATGCGGTATTTCCAGGAAGCCAGAGCTGCGCAAAGAATTTCTGGACGCGCCGATCTCTGTCACCACTTTCCATAATATCAAGCAGTCGGCGGGCCTTGGCATCATATTTCCAGTCGAGCATAAGCTGAGTGAGGGTGTTATTCACTTCATGATGTGCGTTTCCGCGAGCCGAAAATCTCTGACCATGGTGATGGTAGAGCTGAATTCGGATATGGGTGCCTCCACTTGAGCGCACTCCTGGTTCACGAGGCGAGGATCGAGACACCGACACACGCACTAGGACAGAAGTTTTGGTGTGGCGGTCCTTGTCATGAACCAGGAGCAGCTCGTCCTCGCTCACGTGGACATGGACCGAGAATCCACGCCGTGGTGCAAAGATCTGGCGGAAACCATTTGGCTGGACTGGGTCGCGTGCGTCGGCCTTGGCGCGGGAGACGGTCGCCTCAGAGAGCAGAGCAGACAAGGCAGGGCTGCTGATGTGATCCCTCAGCAGACTCCTCCATACCTCGTGGTCGAGATCGTCAATATCGGGGCGGAGAACGAGGTGGCTCCTAGTGCGCTCGATACGGACCCCAGAGACAGCTGTGATCGGAGCTGGCATACCCTCCTCGACCCAGCTAGAAGCTGAGGAGAGGGGAGACAGAGATTGTACCGAGTTAGGGTGCCCCGCAGTCGCGTGGTGGACTTCAATCAGCGAGCCCAGCTCATGCTGGACGCTATCAAGGATTTCTCCGGCGGACTGATCGTCCCTGGTAGCATAGCTCAATGACACAGGGCTATGCAGGATGCAGACCCGATCTGCGTCTTGATCGATCACTGCGTCAACATCCTCGGACTGCCAGAGTGAGTCTTTCTTGAACCAGTGTTCGAAGTCTTCGTCGATGTCGAGAATGAAGTTTGCGGGTTTGCGCCCCCGTGCTCTACACAGCTGAACAAAGACACGAGAGTCCTCTGGGTGCAGTATCTGAGTAGCAGCCTCAGGACACGCGGCATTGATCTTCACAAGCAGACTATGAGGTGACTCTGATCCTAGTTTCAGCTGAACGGTATTTGTTGATGTGGTAGACGGACGACTGCTGCCAAACGAAAGCCTCTCCAGCACCCTCGTCGTGAATACTTGAAATAGCTCCTGATACGACGAATCGACCCAGCGTTGTTGGTGGTTGACGTACATGAGCTGGACTAGGCGGCAAAGTACCTCAGTGTAGGTCATGTCTTCCAAGTCAACTGACTTTCCAGTGGTGTCTCGGCCAAACCACGGTCTGTGAGAATCCGCATTCAGGCGGCGGATGATCTCGTGTTTCCGTTTCTGCAGGGCTGCTTTACGTTCCGACCTTGGAAGGCTGAAAACAGTCTCGTCCAACTCTTTCCAAAGACGGACTCCTCGAGTGGCAAGCTTATGAATTGGCTGTCCCATCTCGGAGACGACTGTGAGGACTGTGCTCTTCGAACTCCAGGGCGCATAACTCGTTTGCCATTCGGAGTCATCCACACCGGACGCCTTAAGGAGAAGTTTTTTTGCCTGGGGAGATGTGTGCGCTTCCCGGGCCACCATCATTCGACTGCCTAGCAGGACCCCGTCCACGGGCATGGCTGGCCGCTCAAACTTGACCGACCACTCGCCTGTGAAGTAGGGCAACATGCCTGCTCCGTCTCCAAAGCCACTCCCCACCACTAAATAAAGGTTCTCACATCGTCGGATCTCACTGTACGTCTCAAGGAGCGGCTCGTGGAAATCCTCAGTGGAGTGATGGCCCCCACCACGTCCGCCTGTCCACTGGAGGATGATCGGGAATCTCGGGTGGCTCCGAGCGATGGCGATGACTTCACGGATAGATGCAGCCGTCCCTGGCTTGAAGGATATGTGACGCAACCCTCCAGCTCCCTTTTTGGCCCCAGTAACAGTCCCAGACCCAAGATTCTCAATGTACCCGGCCACGATGTCAGGGGATGGGACACCCGCGCCGATGGTAAGACCCTCAATCGGCACGCCGCGCCGAATGAGGGTTTGCAGTAGAGGAATTTGCCAGCCCATTGCAAAGGGGCTAGCATAGATGAGGTTGATGGTAATGCCTCGCCCTGCCGGGATCTGGGCTGTGAGTGTATCGATGGCAACCGACATCTGGACATCGTCAAAATACCCGCCTCCGGCCAGCTCGATATGGTATCCCGCATTGATGACCGCGCCCACAAAGTCCGGATGGACTGTGGTAGGCGTCATACCTGCGACCATGACTGGAGGTGCGTTCAAGATACGGTTTAGACGAGTTTCAACTGTGTAGGTATAGTGTGTCGTGGAATTCTCGACCGACTTTGCGGCCGTCAGCGACGCGAGATTCACCTCGTCCGAATTGAGATCCAAGAAATTCTTCTGAATGCGTGGCGCGTATTTGGCTTTCCACGTTTGTGGTTTGAGTTGCCATGGGGCAAGGGTACGGTCGAAGAGCTCTGCTCTAGAGCCTATTACCGTTTGAGCATCACCTGCTTGATTTGGGAGCTGGAAAGATGTGCCATCTACGACGCGGATCCCAAGACCGTCTACACTCTGGTGGACCAGGATGCTGTGACGACCACTGCCCAAAACAATCATGTGTGACACTGCATGTTCAACATCATGTTCAATCCTGGTCATTCCTAGAGTTTTGGGCCAGTTCACCTTTTCCGTAGCAATCGCATCAACCAAGACGTCGGCGAGGACAGTCATTCCTGGGTATGCATCTCTCACATCACGGCCCGTCCTGGTGTGGAAAAGTGCCAAGTCCAAATCGCTCACTGTCAGCCGTCCGGTTCTGGAGGTGGACTCAACGACGGCGAAGCTGTGCTTGACTCTTTGTCCAGCGTCTTCGAGATGCGGCGTGTGGAAAGGAGCGCTCACAGCCAGAAAGTGGCAAGAGACTTGAGGCTTCCTCTGGCCAAACGGAATGCGGCTTTGATCTGTGCCGGGAGCCTGGCCATATGCCGCCAGTCGTAGAGTGAGTCCGAAAAGAGACCGCGGTGCGCCAGCCACGGTGTAGCTGCGAGGCCCGTTGAAAAGAGCCACGTACAGGTGCTGATTCGGTTCATGCTTCAAGTTGTGGTTGCAAGCCGCCACAGCCTTGTCTAGCTGTGAGCGCTCCAACCCGCGTACTGACAGCATATGCGATGGTATGCCGGGTCCGCTTTCCACGCTGTCGCTGATGGCAGAAGGTGAGAGGGGCGCTTGAGGTGCTGCGGCGTGAAACTCCCAGCCTATCCAGAAGAGGAGTTCCACCGCCCATGCGGCGACACGCACAAAGTCTTCCCAGCTGTTGCAGTCAGACCTTGCCAATGCTGCGGCAATTATGATCCCTTGTGAATGGCCCGTCATGCCGCTGAGCAGCTTTCTTAGCTGACCTGGAGTTTTGTCGAGGGTTTTGCCGATTACACAGTAATGCATCAGGTCCAGCAGACCGATCATGGGCAGGCTCACTGGTGCAGACGCGATGAAGGCGCCATCTGGACGGGATGATGGGTCCGTGAACCAGTTTCGGATACTGATCTCCCGTCCCAGGAAGAAGACCTCGGCCTCTGGGAATGAAGTAGAGAGTTTTCCAAGGACAGTGTCCATGGCCGCCACCAGCGGCTCGACATAATGTTGGTAAAGAGAGTAAAGTCCCGCAGCCTGCTCGACGCATGAAGAGTTGGCGGAACTCTGTCCACCGAAGACTACGGCGATAGATGCCTCACCAACTTCCGCTGCCGCAAATAGTGCACTGGGAAGTCTTGGTGTAGCGCCATTTTTGGCGGAGGTGGGCTCTGGCATGGCTGGGGTGAGGTAGCCAAGATCCGGTGTCGAAGCAGTTGTGCCAATACTACTGGAGAATCCAGTATTATCACCCATGATGTAACCAAGCTTTGCTTGGCGCCAGAGGCGTGGTCTATCTGTGAGCCTTTAGGCGACGACAAATAGCATGTCTTCTATGAGTCTATCGCTCAGAGCAAATTCGATAGAATGTAAGAGAAAGTTCAATTGTTGACGAGTCTGACAGGAGACAATCTAGCGCACAACTGAAGGATAGTGGTACTGATAATCTAGATTTATTCTCTAGTCCTTATCTCCTGCTCAACCACGGTTAATACCTTGTCAGGCGGCATCTATCGCCGTCATTACACAAAAAGGCGACATGCCAATTTCGGGCCGCACGGTCGCCAACCAACCCCAACCACCAGTCACAACAATCTCATTTCGCCAGTTATCATATTGCGAAACCGGCATTGGTGGCCGAACAACGGTAAGGCTACTACTGCATTCGGATGTCGTTAATCAGCTTGTGGGCCGAAGATGAAACATGGTCTCGCCGGAGAGAATTCAAAGACCGTGAATACTCAAGGCTCCTAGGTCAGCGTGGCCGAATCTCGCGCCCGGACTCCGAATCCCGATATGGCCGGGCGATTATGCTCACCCTAGAATTGGATCTATATGCATGTCATCCGGCTGGAATGCCATCGCGAGAGGTGTTCTCCACTCACGGTCGCCAAAGCCGGTTAGTCTGAATACAAGGTGCAAGGTAATGTCAACCCCGGGGCCATGGAATGAGCCTACGTGATGAGCCATGCGGGTATAGACAGTTTTATAGAGAGTTAAGCTTTGATGTTAAATAGAAGAGAATGCGAAATGCTCGAAGAGTTTACCAAGCCTGTTTAAGTTGCCAGAAAAGACTGCCACCTCTGTTTTAATTGTCTCCCAATAGACGGATTGTAGAATGACCACCGAACAGCCAGACAACAACGCGGAGAAGCCGTACGACGATGTTATTCATCTCATAGTTGACTATGCATATAATTTCAACACACCTTCTGATGCGGCACTCACAAGAGCCAAGGCAGCACTGCTCGACTCTCTCGGGGCGGCACTCGAGAGTCTCAACACCAGCAAGGAATGCGCTGCTCTGGTGGGGCCGTTGTGGCCCAACCAGGCCGGCGCAGTCTCTGGTGCATTTCGGCTGCCAGGTACGAAGCACTCGTTGGATCTACTCAAAGGCGCCTTCGACTTGGGTGCCACGATTCGCTACCTTGATCACAACGATGCTTTCGCGGGTGCTGAATGGGGACATCCATCGGGTGAGTCTGATAATCATTACTTTGCGAATAGTCTGTCAGATACGACTTGAGACGAGAACTTGTCACTAATCCAGTATTTGGGCCTGGCAACAGACAATCTCGGGGCCATTTTAGCAACCGCCGATGTGCTTAGTCGCGATGCAGCTACACGGGGTGACACCGCAGCCGGTGGCGTCACAATATACCGCGTGCTGCTGGCGATGATCAAGGCATATGAGATCCAAGGCTGCTTCCAAGAGCATAACGCGTTCAACCGCGTCGGCTTGGATCACACGATTCTCGTCAAGATTGGCTCCACGGCGGCAGTTTCATGGCTCATGGGATTGACGGTCGATCAGGCCCTTTCGGCCGTGTCTCATGCTTGGGCTGATGGACACCCGCTGAGAGTCTACCGTCAAGCGCCCAACACGGGGCCGAGAAAAGGTTGGGCTGCTGGTGATGCTTGCAGTAAGTGCCCAGCTCCTGAATCTATCCGCTCTATTCTGTACACGAAATGCCTCGCACCATGAATGTCATGTCTATCACATGATCGATGAGGTCTACTTCTACTCCGCTCTAGCTTGCTTCGTGGAGCGTACCCACTTCAATGGTCGTGCGTCTGGGCTATGCGCATCGTATCCGAAATTGCCGTTCGTTATCGCTGATTGCTGACTCTAAATCCACGACAGTGCGCGCTGTGCATCTCGCATCCCTAGCGCGAACAGGGCAACCTGGAATAAGGCGGGTGTTGACTGACCCGCGGTGGGGCTTCTACCATACTCTTAATAAAGATAATGAGTTCAAATTACCGCGCCCATTCGGAAACTGGGTGATGGAGAACGTCTTGTTCAAAGTCACCACGGCCGAAGGTCACGGACTAACGGCTGTCGAAGCTGCGCTGGATCTGGTCAAGCAGCTCCAGGAGCGTAACCTTGACGTCAAGGACATTAAGTCTATCCGCTCAAGAACACAGAAGCCTGCCATGATTATCATCAACAAGGAAGGGCCACTGCACAACCCCGCAGATCGGGACCACTGCTTACGATACATGGTAGCTGTCGTGTTACTGAAAGGCAGTCAGATCGATACGGAGGATTACCAGAACGATAGTCCCTGGTCCACAGATGAGCGTCTTGAGCAACTCAGGACTGTAATCACCATGGAGGAAGAAGAACAATTCACGCTTGACTATCATAACTCGGCGATCCGCAGTGCTGCCAACTCACTCGAGATCACCATGAATGACGGCACGAAGCTCTTTGCCCAGGTGGACTTTCCGCTTGGTCATGTGCAAAGGGAAGAGTCTCTACCGCTAGTGAGCAGCAAGGCTGTTCGGAATCTAAGGCTAGGACTACCAGCTGATCGGGTGGATGAAATCGTTGCTACTGTGAATGGTCCCGATTTCGAGAAGCTTGAAGTTAGCAAGTTTGTTGATTTATTTCAGCCATGAGGAATTGACCTGTGGAATACGATAATAACCAATCCATATATACCCTTGGCGGTTTGACCGAATGTCCGCTACTGTGATAGACGAGGCTCAATGAGTGCTATAATGGTAGGCCTTATATAACAAATTGATGTCCTCGGAGGGGCGAAACCCGGGTTTCTATGAGAGCAATACTGGCCTGTGAGTGCTTATGAATAGCCCAGGCGTGAAAGATGTTGCAATTAGGTTTGGCTCTTCACTGGAAGTCACGTCAGATAATGTCAGAGCAGACATAGTAGGAACAGTCAAAAGCGCAATGTTTATTTCTGTTCTCAACCTTGTTTTAATATTATCTAGAGTACTTTCTTGGTAGGTAACGAAATCAGCTGCAGAAGCTCCGATATATCGTCAAGCTGCTCCATGCCCAGAATTAGCTTCTCAATTTTCTCAATCCGCTGTTCGTCATCAATGGCGGAACGTGCCAATTTTCGATACTTGGCCGCAATTTCCTCGTCCTTTACGGGGGGATTAAATCCGCGGGGCTGGTCTAGGACTTCCTCAAGCTTGACACCATCATCAAACTCAATGGTAATCCTTGCGCCACAGCCGAAATGTGGCTTATCGAACCGGGTATCGTGGTAGCAAGTCGTCTTGTACACCAAATCCCAGACCTCATCTCGGTTTAAGGAGTTGTCAGCGAATTGCTCCAACAGCACCTGCCGGTCGACGAGTTGCACAGCACCAATGTAAGCTGCGTTCATCTGTGCTCCAGTAGTGGCCAAAGGGCGCTCGTGGGGTGCCCAGCCATCATGAGCGAATATAGGGCCCGAAAGCCCGACTTTGATGCTGACAATGCGGCGAAGCGCCTCTGCTTCAAATCGTTCAGGGTGTTGCCGCTGAAGTTTGTCTAGGGCTTCAATTTGACCGTGGCAACCACCAACACAGGCATACAGCTTGACGCGGATATTGAAGATCTGCCACGTATCACCCAAGTTCTCGGTCACGCGGCGAACATCGTATTGCGGCGTCTGGTTATTTCCCTTGCTGAACATGCTTAGAAAGCCTCCATAGCGCCGCTCAAACACCTTTCTGATGCCCAAATAGCCGTTTCGGGCAAGCAGAGCTCCGAACAGCCCATTACGCGCGGCGAACGCGTGCTGTACTCGCTTGATCATGCCTTCGTAGGTCGCCGACATAAGGCCTCCGGCTTGCGTACATGCGATACCGATGGCCGACTCGGTCTTTTCGGCTGAAAGACCAAGGAGTCTAGAGCTTGCCATTGCGGCGGCGGGACAGCCAAAGATGGCACCCGAGTGCCACCCTCGCACCAGCAGCTCGCCTCCGCCCATTCCCGCGCCCGCCCGAGGTCCAGTCTCAAAGCCGACGACGGCAGACATTAGGAAGTCCAGCCCCGAAACCTTTTGCTTGGCCTTTCCCCTTCCATTGCCGGTGGACAAGAATTGTGATGCGGCTAGAATGGCCGGTAGCACTACGGAAGCTGAGTGCAAGGGGGCTGAGCTGTGATAATCATCCAGCTCAGTTGCCTGGATAAAGGCACCATTCAAAATCGCTGCTGAGAGAGGCCCTAGAGTCTTCAGAATGTTAGTCAAGATGTCAAACAGTTGCGAAGCGCATATTGCTTCGCAGAGTTTACTTACCTCGTCGTATCCAATCACACTACAATATCCCGGTGGCTCGTAGTCCACGATGGCCTCAGCTGCTTGCTCCGACCAAGGAACATGACCGCCGACAAGTCCACAGGCTATCCCATCCAGAATCAAGTGTTTGACACGTTCAAGGATAGGGCTTGGGACATTCGAGGATTTCAATCCAATTGCCCATTCACAGAGTGCGGCAGTAGTGCCGGCCGTTTCGTCTTGGGATGGATCATCTACATGCGAGTGCAGGTCCGTCAAATCGTCATACTTCTGTTTGTCGAGGGTTTCTTTCATGATGGTTTGCGTCGCCATGTCGAAAGCGGCCTTGGTGGCAAGCAAAGACAGCTAGGACTTGTGTAGAGGTAAATGTCACGAGAGCCCCACAAACAGCCGAGTGATTGTAACGAACCATGAAAATAGCAGTTGTCCACATTTTAGACCATTGAACTTAATAAGGGCCCGGATCTTCGTTACAGTTCGGTGTGGACTAGACTGGAATAGACTATACATTGCTTCTTGCAACTGGTGAAGCATACTCGGCTTGCGGGTGCCGGCCTAGTGTGTTTGCAAATCAGCTGGCTTCTAGATGGGTTTGCTGTTCGCGCGCCTATTTACACCCTGATGAGGACGAGAAATTTGAGCATGCACATTCTGCTGCGATGTAGAAATCAGGTAATAGGATTCAGTGCCCCGCTACGGTGGCAAGATCCCGTGGAGGCAGGGAATTCGCATTGTCTAGGGGCAGGCGATGCACAGACTCGTCAAACAAATCCGAACCCCACATTAGAATTCATTCAAAGTACATTTCCAGTAGGTGTCTGTAATGGCACGGAAATGTATCAAGTTCATTGTGCGCTGAACTTTGAAGGGGACGTTTGGCGTTCCGACCGCTCGGCGTGCCGAGACCCGAGCATACAGCTTAGACCAGAAAGCCGTGCAAGACAACCGTCAGCGAACCCCGATGCAACCATGGGATTTGTGAACGGGACAAGGTTCGGGTCTACAATACTCTGATACACTCTTTTCGACCATCATACGACGACGGAACCACGTCGGAGGTCGGCCTGGTCTCAATGTCGCTTCACGTTGAGACTGCCGCATCGAGCCAAAGTAGCACAGATATGATTGGTGGGCACACACCCCTTATACTTCCAATTATTGGATCCAGATGGTAATATAAAGAAACCAGTCGCTTCAAGAATGTATAAGCCTGTGCGCCTCGACGAAGTACGGCAAGGCTCCAGGGTTCCCAATTGATTAGATACTGTCTTGCGCAAACACTTCCCCCCCATCGTTGATCAACCCAATATTCAGATCACTTGCGAATATGACAGCCAACGGGAACGGTGTATCGAACGGGAATGGGTTCGCCCACGATGACGAGAGCGTTAGGACTGGTCATACCGAACCTCTCAAGCCAACAGGCAAGCTTGACAAGTTTGAGAAAGTTGACGTAACTCCTGTTATTGGTACTGAGTTTCCAACCGTCAACTTGGTTGACTGGTTAGAGGCTCCCGATTCCGATGAGTTGCTCCGTGAACTAGCCATTACTGGTGCGTAGCCAATCTCCAATGCCTAGTCCAGGCATGTGCCCACGTTGCACGTCAGACCAGGGCCATAATAATTATAGACCGTTGGAGGGATTGACTAACGAAACTTCTGGCAAAAAGTCTCGCGCCGTGGTGTTGTTATATTCCGTGGCCAAGACGGTATCACGACTGAACACCAAAAGGAGATTGCCCGCAGGCTCGGTCGTCTATCCGGAGGGCCGGAAACCTCTGATCTCCACATCCACCCCATCAACAACCACCTTCAGAACCCCGATGTCGATGACCATATCTCCATGGTCGGGTCCAAGCAGGTGAAGAACTATGCTGGGCTGGGAAAGGCGCTCTCCGACAACTCCGGCGGAAAGCGTCAGTCGTCGCGCACGGAATGGCACACTGACGTTCAGTGGGAGCGTGTCCCCAGTGACTACTCAATCCTCCGAATGGAGGTCAGTCCTCCTACGGGCGGCGGTAAGTGATTTCGCCCATCTGAAATCTAAATGTTCTGGTGTGCAGTGAAACCGCATCGACCCTGATTACGATTGACTGATCAATGACCCAGATACCATGTTTGCCTCTGCTTATGAGATGTACGATCGCATCTCCACTCCATACCAGAAGTTTCTCGAGACTTTGTCCGTGACCTGCAGCCAGGCTGGCATTTACCACAAGTTGGCAGAAAAGATGGGAACCCCGATCTTCGAGGGACCTCGAGGTGCTCCCGAGAACACAGGCTCCGAAATTACCGCCATTCACCCCCTAGTGCGCACAAACCCGGTTACTGGGTGGAAGAGTCTTTTTGGCGCCGGAATTCACATCAAGGAGATCAATGGTTTGTCCGAGCAGGAAAGCGAGCATCTGAAGGACGCTTTCCTGAAATTGATCACTGAGAACCACGACCTTCAAGCTAGATGCAGGTGGCAGAAGCCTAACGACCTTGGTGAGTTGCTCCTGATCCAAACAGCCTGCCTCTTGTTGCGTAATGAACGGCTGAAACTGACGACTATCTTGCGTCTAGCTATTTGGGACAACCGCAGCGTTTACCACGCTGCCACCGTCGATTACTCTGGCGCCCGGGCTGGCTACTCAGCCAGAAGTTTGGGAGAGCGCCCTTACTTTGACCCGCAAAGCATTTCGCGCCGTGAGGGACTTCAGTTGGAAGCCGCGGCTTAAGGAGACTGCTGAGTGGTCCAAATCGAGCCACTAATCAAGACTGATTCCTTGTGTCGTTACTAGTTATACATATTCTCGCGTTTTCCAGTGAGGAATGAGATAAAAATAAAGATTTAGAAATGCATCAAAAGTTAGAACATGTTTGGCAGTAGACCTTTAGACCATATTTGTAACAATCCACGGGATATGATTCTAGAATCGCTTGCCTGGTTTGGTCACTTAAGCACTGTGTACAGAGCTCGTATCTGATGGGTACTGGCATGAAGCTGGTGAATAAAAATCACCTTCTATCTCATAAGAGTCGTGAAACTCCACTATAAATGAAAGAAATGCTTAGGATAAAAGGAACCCGGCCTTTTAATAATTATCATCCTTTAGGTACAGCTTCAAATCTAACGGCTGTGGCTGGTAACTGGGAAAAATCATAGATTCACTTTTACCATACTTTGTGTTGCGGATGAGAATACATCAGCCATGGAAGTCCAATTCTATTCTATCGCACCCCCCATCCATTCTTTCAAGTCCATTTACTTGGTCGGCATTTTCTCCGCGCACCTCCCAATCCACATAGTGATCGATATTTTCCAGAATTCATTACCAGGGTGAGTTCCGCAGCTGAGGATCAATCATTGCGTCCTGGCCGACAAGAAGGATGACATGGTAAACAAACCCTGCATCAAGGCTTCAGTGCCAGACAAGCTCTGGCACCGCGGATATCTGGCAAGCCTACCTTTCCAAATTGACATTGCCAGCAGCATACGGGCTCTTAGCACGAAGGGACGCACCCTTCAAGTGCAAGAACGCCGGGGCTAGGGAACCAACCACGACAGCTATTATTGCCAGCACGGTGCTCGACCAGCCATAACCCCATTGGTGAACCATAGCCGGGGCCATGACGGGCATTGTGAATGCAGTCAGAGACCTGACCACAGTCAGAGCACCCTGAGCCGAAGCAGCGTACACTGGGTATGCATCCATCACGTAGGCCTGCATGCACATGAAGGTCATGACGATCCCCACACACTACAACATCTGGAGTCAGTCTTTGCTTCTTCTAACCTGCTAGATGAGCTGTGGGAAGTTGAAAACCATGTTTCAAGAGCAGAAACGCTGTATCAGGGACCGGTGAACCCCCAAAACAGGCTATACGGGGCATAAAATAACTCCGGAAGTTGCTTACGGCGGTTGCCATTCCAAGGTTTGGAATGATCCAGTGAGCTTGAGCTACCGCCGACCATCCGAACCATAGTAGACCGCCAGGCACCAGAATAGCGGCTGGGAGCATGAGCCAGATCCGATACTCAGGCAAGTCAATACCGTTGTTACGTTGTCTCAGATAACGATAAATCTAATGAGGTAAAGGCGTCAGCAGCTAAGTCCATTTGGATTCCTCTACTTTGAAAAGTCGCTGGAAGCAATGAACATCACTCGCTAGTGATCGAGGGCGTCCCCACCTACATACCTTATCGTTCAATGGGCCGGCGATTTCACAGCCAAGAATAAGGCCTATAGTTATGGAGAGATAATTTGCGCTTGCTTGTATGGGCGTCATGTCGTACATATCCCTCCACATTGCGTCTGGGCCGAGCCAAAGTCAGTCAATACATCGAGAGGAAATGGGCAAGGAATACGTTAAAAATAGTGCTATACTAGGAATAACGTGAATAGCTCTTGTTTAGCTAGGAAAGAATCATGCCAGGGACACTGTCAATGAAGGAGATGCAGGTAAATGATAAGAGATGAAACATGAATACTCACGATACATGGCAATGAATAATTGATAGAGGCCAAAGTAGAAGCCGAAATACAAGGCCAGAACTTGTATGATAGGCTGAGTACCAAGCAGGATGAAAGGTCGTGCGAGACCCTTTCTGATGCGTTTCTTGGTCGTGTCGTGCTTCCCGTGCTTGGCTGCTGGGATTGGCAAGGAAATGCCCTTCTGTCTAAGTCTTTCAGCTCTTCTACGAAGTAGGATGACCGGACCAAATGTCTCGGGGAGGATGACGACACCAGGTACCAGAACTATGGCTGCAAGGAGAGAGCATAGGAAGAAGATGTACGGCCAATTGTAGTACTGCACAACGTATCCAGCTAGTAGAGGCCCCGCTGTTGGCCCCACAAGAGGCATGATGGTATAAATGGCAAGGGAGGTTCCTCTTTCGTCGCTTGTCCAGAGATCACTCAGTATACCAGTACCGAGCTAATATCAACGTAGTCAGCTTCACGAAGGGCTGTACGGGGTGTCATTATAGGGTGGGGGGTTGGGCACTTACCGATGTTGGCCCACTCCCACACAGCCCACTTATGAACCGCAGGAACACGAAGGCATGTTGGTTCCTAACGAATCCGCACAGTAGATTGAATGTGATAAATCCAAAGTTTCCGATGTGCAAGATTGGTGCTCGGCCAAAAACCTCGGAAAGCTATACGATGGTTGATTAGACGTGTCAATGCGGTCTCATTTATCGGTGCCATCCTGTATTCAGGACGGCCCAGAAGATTCGACATACCGGTCCCAACACCAATGGGCCTCCAGTCCAGCCAAACACAAACAGAGACATGGTCAACTGGAGGAATGCGTCTGAGGTTATGTTGAGATCTCGCGCGAGTGACGGCATGGCGGGGATCACCATGGCTGCTGCAGTGGGCGCCATGAGGCAATAGAAGGAAACTATCATGGTACACGTCCACTTCCGCGACCGTGACCAGTTTTTCGGGTTTCCTGGATCCGAGGGCGACTCCCATTCTAGCTGCGCAAGTAGTGAATCATCAGTTTGCACGAACGAAATGTGGCACCTCAATGAAAACGCGTATGTGTGAAAATGACCAGAAACTTTGGAGATTCCACTTACTGGTTGCTCCTTCGGGGTCTGGGTTGCAGCCTCCTCATCTCTACTTTCTCTTGATTCTCCGCCAAGCAGCCTCGTCGTTTCACTTGCCTCCATTCTGTGACACAATGTAGTCAAATGAAATTGAAGGGTTTTTCTTCGAGGGATCAAAACTCTAGATCGCTTTGCTGGACACGTGCGGAAAAGAAGTCGCCGACTAACGACGACAATCAGCCTCTAAAAGCACGCTCACTCATGTCATGTCCGCTTACGTGAAATATTTATCAAGACATCCCTGCTCCAGTTTATCCAATCAAGTGTCAAGCCGAAGAGTATAACTCAAATTGACTTTTTCGACAAAGCCTGGGCCGTTATAGTCCGTCATCCGGCGGCTACCTCGCGACTCGCCGCCGAGGACCGAACTACACTTCTTCCAGTCTAATCCACCCATCAACTTGTAAATTGAGTACTATTGGTCAATATCCAAATCACGAGGCAATTCGTTATGGATGATTCCTTGCGAAGAGCTGGACATGCAGGATTGGGAAACGCTGGACGTCTCGTTTCTTTTTCCTTGCCTCTCACCTCATCTTTATTCGGGAGTTGGGAACAAATGCTCGCATCAAGAGAAATTTTCTTAATCGGATTTGAGATTTAATACCAAGGAGTCTAGACGTCCCTCAATCGGTAAAAGTCAGCTGTGCTATAACTTGAATAATCACATTGAAATCTAAATTGCATCCATCTCCTCCTAACCCTACCGAAACTTGAATGAAAAACATATTCAAAGATCTTGCAGCTGGGGATGGTGTGTCCTCTATATGCCACAATCCCGAGTCTTTACATGCTCAGCACTTGCTATTTGCTTTATGACCTACTTCGTGACCACTTCCATGGTCTCTACGTGAGAACAGTGGCATATGTAGCAGCGATTGGACGGACACTCGATCAATCGGGAGCTTTAATTAGAGAATGTGCTTTGTTATCTATCTGTTTTGGCCTTTCGGCAAAGCCATCTTCTTTATTCTGACCATACTGATCCTGAGATCACATAGACTAGGAATATGAGCACATAATTCGGATTCTCGGACAAAACCCTTTAGTATCTGCTGGGGTTCTCCAGCTTATATGGCCAGCCTCCAGTCGCCTCATTGCGGCTCTTGCTTTTGGGATCCAGGAAAGGCTTCTCTCCCATGGTCATGCAACGCCATCCCATGCGGGGGCCAACAACGAAGTGATCGCTTGTTGCTGAATGGAAGGTACAGCGGTTGTCCCAAATAGCTGCTTGTTGTTAATCACATAAACACGAAAGACAAGCCAATAGGATACCTATCAGGGTCAATACTTACCAAGATCGCCAGTGTTCTCCCAGTGGAACCTGAGCTGCAAGTCCTGGTTATCGAGTACCAAGCGGGTGATCTTGTCATTAATCTGTTGAGCCTCCTCGTCCGTCACATCATCGACCGCGAGAAAGTTGGCTCCCCAGCCAAAGATACTCTTCCAGCCCGTTAGCGGGTGAGTACGCACGAAAGGGTGGTGGCTCTTGAACTCGAGGCCGACGTTGCTAGCGGCGCCACGAGGACCCGAGTACATCTTCTCGGGGTTGGCCTTGGCATAGCCATGAAGACCCTCGTTGTAGTGAGTGGCCGTCAAAGTCTCAAAAAACTTCTTATACGGAGTGGACAGTCGTTCATAGAGCTCATAGCCCGATGCCCAGAGAGTGTCTAATCGCTCGCGATATTTGCATTAGCATAAGATCATCTTGAATGCAGACTAAGTAAGTCTTTGGGGCTTGTACATACCGCCGCCAGTCTCAGGCAAGACAGCCATGCGCAGAGCTGTATATGAGGGTGGTGCGGGCTCGAAACTTGAATCCGTATGCCACTCCTTCACGTGCGACTGTCTCGGCTGGCCGTTGGTGGGCTTGAGATGCATGGCCTTGAGCCGGTCAGGGTCGACTTTGCCCATTTCTGGATCTGTACCGTGCATAGCAAGCAACGAATGTCGATAGAAGCCATTTTCCTTGGGAGCACCCGATACCTCGTTGACCCGTCGGCAGAACTCTTTCTGGAGCTCGTCGTTGACATTGTGTTGGTTGCGGAAGAAGACCACACCGCGTTGGGCCACTGAGCAGCAACTACCATGATTAGTAAGACCTGCGGCACGATCTAGGGGATCTCGTGCAAGGTAGATATAACTAACGGAGCAGAGACAGGTCCCTCAGAATGTCGTCTGAGTTGGGAGCTCTCAACCACTCGGTGACATCGACATCCTTGAACTCAGTACCAATAATGGGGGTAACCGGGATACTCTTGTACGCCTTCAAAGAGCCAGTATCGGGAAATGGGGGGTACGACTCCGGGTATGGAGATGGCTTAGCGTCGAGCGAGCCCATATTGACAACGTTGTTGTGGGAGGAAGAACAGAAAATCCAATGTGAGGCAATTGAGTTGAGACGAGGGTTGACTCGATAACTGTTAAAGGGCGTGGGAGTACCAAGCTCAAAATTAACCTTCAGACTATAGATATAATAGTTATACATGAATCACATGCCCATCTAAGTAACAGTTTGTTTCATATCGAATGTGGCACTCCATACCACCATGACCGTCATGCACGCCCCTCGCGTTGTAATTGACAGTCGGGTCGGTTCGCAAGGCCCTCTCAGCTTTGGTCATTCGATGCATGCCGAAATCACGAGCGCGGCGAATTTCGGCCGGGGTAAAAACGTAAAAACCTTTGAGTTCTGGAGGCTCTGAAATGAGTTGAGAATTGAAACGTTCGGTGATGCACGCCGAAACCCGACGTCAATGGGACATCTTACATGTCGGAGAGCTTCGGCTTACTACCTATACACCTCTCGATTATACTGTGCACCCAAAACATGGTCAAGTCAGCGCCGGGGTAGATCCCATGTCCCGAACGGGTACCGCAATTTCATGATCATGATTTTGCAGTGTTGCGCATGACCTTGGTATGATCGTCGGGTGCTGGTCGCCACTGAATTTATATGTTTCCTGACTTCAATGTACAACTTCTAACAGAGCCGTTCCCTCTGCAGTTTTAGTTGTTCTCAGAAACTGATTGTGCAACCAGAGTTTCGCGTTCCTTGGTCGCGATGCAGTCGGTCCTCTCCAGCTTACCTGCCTTGCCGGTCGGCAACGTGGGAGGTATCGGCACCCAGAGCTTCACTGCCGCCATTGCACAGCCTTGCCAGCTCCATTACGGCAACCAATTTCCTTCAATTCTATGCATCCCTCGTCACGGGTCAGTGCTTCCGGAGGGGTTTGAAAGACCCGTCTCGTCTACGCCAGGCCACGCAGATACCTACGGCTCGACAGTGGTGCCGGACGATGACTCGTTCCAGTTCGTTGAACAGGCCAGCTTCCTTATATGGGACTTGGAGCAGGCCGTGGGGATCCTGGGACCGAACCCAAGCGTGGAGAACATCTTCGAAGTCCCCAACATACCCCACGAGGCTCCCGTCTACGAGCCCGATCTCAACATCATTCTCTTCTGTCCTCTAAGGTTGCCACCAACGCTGAATATAATCGACCTCAATGAAAACCCCCCTACACTGACCTCCAGGACATCTGATCCACCCCTATTTGGGCCTGGGGCCGTCTATCATGAAGGTTTACTTTACTATTGCGGAAGTGCCACCCATAGTGGAAATTACGTTGCTGGCCTGTATGCTTTCAACGTAACGAGCGGAAAAGCCTGGCCAGTCGCGAACAATTACTTTGGATATAACTTCGGCACATGCGATGACCTGGCAGTGGCCCCTAACGGGGATATATGGTTTACAGACAACTGTGAGTAGTCATCAGTGATCGAAATCCTACCTCTCTACAAGTTGGTTCAAGCCCGTGGGTAATTTGGGCTAACGGACATAGGGTATACCTATACTCGTCCAGAAATGCACGAAAACAACACGATTCAACTGGAGGCAGCTGTCTATCGTTTCGTCCCGTCTACTGGACTTGTACAGCTGGTAACGGATGAGCTCGACCAACCTAATGGAATTGCTTTCTCGCCTGATGGCAAGACAGTATACCTAACTGACAGTGGCGCCGATACTCTTACAGACGACGATCGCAGGCTACGCTATGTCTCTCATCGGCGTCGTACTGTGTACGCTGCCGATGTGCTCCCCTCCGGTACCGGGATTGTGAACCGCCGCGCCATCTTTTTATCTCAGGACCGCGTGCCCGACGGCGTCAAAGTCGCACACAACGGTTATGTCGTTGTTGCCACGGGTTCTGGCGTTGACGTGTTGGACCCCTGGGGTGTTCATGTGCTCAGGGTACAGACGAGCTTTACGGTGCTCAACCTCGTATGGGCGGGCAAGGAGAACACAGACCTATGGTTGGTGGGATATGAGAGGGTTGCACGGGTGCAATGGGCATTGGAGGGTAACCACCTGGCTAAGTAATCAACATTTCCAGCCATTAATAATTGGTGTAGACATCCAGGCGATGGATGGAATGTGCTTGTATAGGTGGGACATGAAACTTGGCACATGAAAATGGCTACATGACCCAACGGCTAAAAAGGGACCTGATATCTCGTTAGATGACCGCCCTAGTAATAAGCCATATACTTAGAATTACCTTGCCTGAAGCAGACAGATCATCAAATGGTAACTGCTATCAGACTAATCGTCTAATTACTGATTATACTTGTATGAGGTTAGATTCCGTAGCTCTCTGTATAGTAGCTCCTGGGGGGCATTTACATGGTGTTGTACACTTACAGGAGGCCCATATTCTGCGGTACTTAATCCGAATAAGAAAATAAGGTTTTGGCGGATAAATTCCTTGTGAATCCATGCCATTATTCCCGAGATTTCCGTACTTGTCTCGTTAATCTGCGGGGGCAGTCTCCCGTAGTGGTCATACCTGATCAATTGATGTTTAGTACCGGAACCCGAGGCCACTCACGACCTCTCAGCCACAGATCGAATGATTGATTCTCTTTTCCCGCTAGTCTGAATCAATCTAGACTATACAATGCGCGAAGTTATAATCCGCTTGTGCTTATCAGCCTCGTCAGCAACCGTGCTGGCACCAGACTGGCACTAGACGCATGCCATCCAAATACAATAAAGTGATGAGTGCTTCAGAGTAAAATAAGCCATTTTATGCACAAATTTAGGAATTAAGAGAGAAGTGTCGATCGATGTGAATACTTAGAATTCCGGTCGGTCGGCAGCTCTCAAATGGATTGAATTCCGGAACAACAGACATGACACTGTCAGTTGAGCTTCGTACATGTTTATTCCTGTTAACGACTGAACAAAGTGAACGAAAAAGCATCCATCTACCCAGAGTTGATCTCCAGGCCTATTTACTAAGATGAGTTTACATACATGATGGTGAATTTCTTCACAACTCAAAGAACTATTGCGCATATATTCGAAGCCGGCTGTCGCTCATTCACTCATATGAATCAAGAGCTGGAACATGCTGGTTAATTTAGCCCTTGGTATATCATTAAAAGCCAACTTTCAGTCCATAGACTTGCCCAAGTCGCCTGTGTAGATCTGGTTGGGGCGCCAAATCTTGGGTTTAGCAGCTGTGAAATGGCATTAGTCACATGTAGTCAAATGTTGGGCATGCTATCCGGGTAGCATTCATGCATTAACTTACCCATAGCTTCTTTCCAGTGGGCCGTTAGGCCTTGCAGCCGAGATAAGATGGAAATTGGGAGGACAAATTCGGAGGGAAACCCACTGTAGCGCGAAACCGTGGTCAGCACAGCATCGTTACCAAGAATAGGAGGGGGGCGTTGCCGCATAATGAGACTTACAGAGCTTGGTACGCGAAAGCTGCGAAGAGATCCGCATTTGGATACAACTTCCTCGACGTGAAATACTCATCTTCTGATGCTGCCTTATCCAGCGCCAGCGCCACTTGCAACAATGGATCACGAGCGACCTCCTCCGTGAGGCTGTCGAGAACTTCACGAATGTACACAAATCGTGGGTCCGTTGTTCGGTAGACACGATGACCGTAGCCGTACAACAATTCCTTTCCGGCCTTGACACGCTCGATCTTGGCCGGGACGTCGGCCACGGTGCCGATAGCCCTGATGTGCTTGTGGGCTACTGGGATGGCACCCCCATGTAGCGGTCCCGATGCAGCGCTTATGGCTGAGATGAAGCACGAAACTACATCGGGGAGGGCGGACGCTGTTTGTAACAGTGCCGCGGTGGAGCACGTCATCTCATGATCGGCCACCACAGTCCACAGGCGCTCGAGGGCGCGGACATGATGAGGCCGGGGGAGACCTGTCACTTCATCGACATGGCCAGTCATGAGCAGGAAGTTCTCGACATAGGAGAGCTCCTTTCGTGGTGGCGTCCAGGGCCTGGACATGGAGTGACAGAAGCTAGCAGCTGTGATCATGGCAGCGCTCTGAAGGAGAAGGACAACCTGTTCGTCCACGCGGTCAGGGTGTCCAACATACAAGTTCTCGCCGACGTGGCAAGGAACGGTGTCCAAGTTGACTGACTGTAGGGCTGAAAGACCGGCAGTCATCATTCCCAAAATCGAGCCCTCCTTTCTGAAACCATCACGATTGTTGTCAGTTGTTCAGATTTTGATCGCGAAGGTGTGGTGTTTTCTTTCAGCAGTCACTTACGGAAAGGCTTGAATCACATTCAGCACGTGCTGGTCCAGAACCGGGACATTGTTCAATCGGTGTTGGTACTTCTTGGCTTCTTCAGAAGATGGCCACTGGCCCCAAATGAGAACATGTGAAACATCAAGCCAGCCCTTCTTGCCAAAAATATCGCCGATAGAATATCCTCTGTACTGAATACTTCCTTCAAGACCGTCGCTATAGCATTGTATGTATCAACGATCAAAGCTCAACCTTTTCGCTCATGTTTGTACTTACACGTAGGTGATCTTGCTTTCCCCCACAGCAGTATTGGTAAATCCGGGATCAAAAACGCGGATACCCTGCGCATTCTGGAAGGCGGGATATTTTGGGTCAGTTGGCGACTTGATTTTCTTGAACTCGGAGGCGCTGATGGCGTTCTTGCTGATTGGGATCGCATAATACAGTCCAGTCCTCCCATCGACGGTGTGCAAGACATCTCTCTTCTCAATGGCGACATTGATGTCCGATTTCGAGCTCTCCACTGGAGCGGATCTGACCGCTGTGCTTGCTGCAGCCATCTTTTCAGAATGCTCTAGTTGTACTCCCTTTCTCATAGATCTGTCGAAGTGGAACTTCTCTTGGTAAGGTATGCCGAATACGCTACAGGTTTCTGTAGTGCGCAGGATATGTAGAATTCAGCCCCCTTCCCACTGTCTTCAATTCTTGGATATCGCAATTTCATATTGAATTCTATATACCGGAAGATCATACTTCTCTTAGCTGACTCATCCTGACAAGGTACATTACTACCCTGCGTCTCATGTCTGTTAGGTTGCATGGTCGGGTAAGCGCTCGGCCGCGGCAGCCGAGACCGAAATCAAGAAAAGGCTGAGGCTCTTGAACGATTCTCCTTGCTTACATTTCCGATGAATTGTACGCTGCTCTTGGTATCGGCCTTTTCGCGTATACACAAGCGTGCATGGTCATCCAGCCTTGTCTCCTCGGGCGCGATTGACTCCGGATTCGGCGGACACCGCACTGTCTGCCGAGATCTTTATCGCTCTAGCCCATTTGTTGATCTCGGAGATGTTTCAAGGTGCCGTCGACGCTCGGTACGGTAATCGGGCTTGATCACAAGCTCGGCGCGCTAATGTCGCGATATGGCAGTCATTTTCATTGGCGGCTGCGCTCTAATCGCATCGTGACCCGCATTGATATCAAGTGGCCTGCTCAACTGCATCGCATGTTCATGACTCGTTTCATGAATGAGCTGATGCTTCAGCCTTCCTTTCTGAAATTCTCTTCGACGAGTGCATCTACTGATTGTTCACCTTCATTCAAGTTCTACTCCTGTTGGGGACTAGGTTCTCACCAGTGCTGGATTTTGCCTACAAGGAATTTGTAGCACTCATACACAATGACTATTAAGGACTCACAAACCGGCAAAAATGCCCAAAGGACTCTGTCAGATCAGTACCTTGCTTACAACCTGCTGGTTGAGCTCACAGCGTAAGCCCAACCTCTCGCGAGCTTATTTCTTCCAACCATTGAAAGGCTAACACGCGTATCTTGCTTCATACAGGCACCAGTTTGCGTTCCCAGTGCAATGGTAAGAAACAGCCTAAGACCTGCAGATTGTGGCTCTCTCATGATGGTTCATCGGTTAACGTAATTGTTTTGTCAACAACAGGATAGACACACAGAAAGAGCTCCTAGACGGCAACAACAATGTGCAACGCATTGTAGAGATTGGGCCTGCCAAAATATTGACTGGAATGGCCAAGAAGACTTCGGAGAAACTGGTGGGTGAGCGAGACCAGGCACAGTCTAAAGCACGCGAGTTCCTGTTTATTGGCAACGACGATGACGCGAGAAACATAAGGTTTGAGTATGAAAATATGCCAGAACCGACACTAGCCCAAGCTGCCCTGAAAGATAAAGATGGTAGTAAAACGCCTTCTACTCCATCAACACCTCCGGAGAGCAAGATCAATACACCTGCCGTACCGGCAGTCACTGCTGCTGCTGCTGCTGCTGCTGCTGCCGCTCCTGCTCCAGCTTCCGCTCCTGTGGCTCGACCTCCACCATCCGGATCTGGAGCACAGGAGGTAGCGGATGTTGATATTACGCCAACGGACATTATCCTCTCGCTAGTAGCCCACAAGCTTAAGAGGGGAATCGATCGAGTCCCCGTTAATGATTCGGTTCGTACGCTATGTGCTGGTGAGTTGCTCCGATTACTTTCCCCGCTGGTCTTGATTGCCGCATCGAAGTATAAAAGCATTGAGAGCTAATCTGAGATTCGTCCCCAAACAGGAAAATCCGTCCTCCAGAATGAGATTATCGGCGATCTATCAGCTGAATTTGGAAACCTGCCTCAAGGTAGCGAGGAGTTGTCCATAGAAGACCTGGGTACTAGACTGGCTGCTGCAGGGTACTCGGGAAAGCCAGGGAAGACCATGAAGAAGTTGCTTGAGCGCATGTTTAGTCTCAAGATGCCAGCGGGCTTTGGCCAGGCCGAAGTCGAGGCCCACATGCTGGCGCGTTGGGGTATTGGCCCCAAGCGGCAAATGCTCATACTGTGCTTGGCCATCACGATGGAACCACCCGCCAGGCTGGCAGACGCCGACCAGGTGCAAGAGTTCCTTGCTTTGGCTGTTGCTCACTACGAAGCGCATGCTGGTATATTTCTGCCCGAGCGGTCGGCTGGTGGCAGCGATGGCACTGATGGAAGCGGATCCTCTGGATTGGTGCAGGTGGACGCCGCCAGCCTTGAAGCCTTGAAGAAAGACCAGACCGCCTACTTGAGAAAGCAGTTTCAGGTCTTGGCTAAGCATCTCAACATTGATGTGGGGGCCGATGTCGCGGCTCTCAGCGGCGAGGAGCTCAATCAGTTGAAGGAGAAATTGTCTGGTCTAGAGGCGGAACTTGATGACGAGTTCTTGCTTGGAATTCGAGGGGTCTTCGATCCCCAAAAGCAGCGGCGGTACGCTTCGTGGTGGAATTGGGTCCGTGAAGATATCATGCACCTCCTGCACTCCACAGCAGCAGGTGATAATGATGATGGCGATTCCCTCGTTTCCTCTGTACTCTCTGCAGACCGCCTCAACTCGCTCGTCAGCCGCTGGAACCCAACGATCGAGAAAATCTTGCAGCGTTACTCTGAGAACAGCACAGGAATCGCGCAACGGATTGCCAGCAGTCTCTTGGATCACCACCGTACGTTGGTCGAAACAGAACAAGGGCTGGCAGTCCCTGCATATCGCTATTCACAGCCGGCCATGGCGCCACGCTCGTCGGTTGACGAGGCGGGCCAATTCCAATATACCGAAGTGCCCCGAGGTCCAAGTGGTCAGAACGACTACTACAGTGCCGTAAGCGTGCACCAGCCCCCGTACATTCACTTGCGCAGCCGTAAGGAGGGAACATGGCACTTCGACGCGAAGCTTTCGGAGGTTTATCTCTCTGCGCTCTCGACGGGACTCAAGTCTGGGCTCAGATTCTACGCCAAGACGGCTCTTGTAACAGGAGCAGGGCCCAACTCTATCGGCTCGCACCTAGTGCGTGGGCTTCTAGCTGGAGGTGCAAGGGTCATTGTGACCACCAACCGCACTCCGTCCAGCGCGGCCCCATTCTTTGCCCAGATGTACAAGCAGAGCGGTGCGCCAGGGTCCGAGCTGATAGTCCTACCTTTCAATGCTGCCAGCGCGCAGGACTGCCAAGATCTTGTGGCTCACATCTATGACAAGACCAAAGGCATAGGCGCTGATCTTGATTTGGTTATACCCTTTGCTGCGATACCTGAGGCCGGCCGAGAGCTGCATCAGCTCGATGCCAAGTCAGAACTCGCACACAGGGCCATGTTGACCAACCTCTTGCGCTTGCTGGGCCACATCCGGCAAGCCAAAGAGCAAAGTGGGGTTCCAAACAGACCAGCAGCTGTAGTCCTTCCTCTTTCACCAAACCATGGAGACTTTGGAGGGGACGGTCTCTACTCAGAGTCTAAGCTTGGCCTGGAAACACTCTTCAACCGCTTCTCCTCCGAGAGTTGGTCGAGCTATCTCTCCATCGTTGGAGCTGTCATCGGCTGGACGCGCGGAACAGGACTCATGAACGCGAACGATATAGTTGCACATGGTATCGAAGACCTGGGCGTCCTGACATTCACAGCTCAAGAGATGGCTTTGAATATCCTAGCGCTGCTCTCCCCTAAAGTTCTTAATCTTGCAAATGAGGGACCAGTCTATGCAGATCTCAGCGGTGGGCTTCTCGGATTTGAGGACCTCAAGGAGAGTATCTCGGCCGTTCGTGCCGACATCACCTCGAGGCGACGCACCAACAAAGCCTTGTCGGAGGAGAGAGCGAGGCATGTCTCCGTACTTTCTTCCGCCGCTACTCCCGGCAACAAGCCACAGGCACACCAAGAGTGGAAACGGCCACGCTCGAATATTCGCCAAGACATGCCTGCGCTACTCCCGCATGCTGAAATGACGCAGAATATGCCCAATCTCAAAGACATGATTGACTTCAGCCGCACGGTTGTCGTCGTTGGCTTTTCCGAGCTCGGACCGTGGGGTTCTTCCAGGACTCGCTGGCAGATGGAGAGCCAAGGACAATTCAATCAGGACGGCTTCACAGAGCTGGCCTGGGTCATGGGCCTCATCGTACACGGCAATGGTCTTGTTATTGACGGTCAGCCCTACTTTGGCTGGATAGACAAAGAGACCAAGCAAGCTGTCCATGATGCCGACATCGAAGCCAAATACGGCGAGCACATCCTAAACCACACAGGAATCAGGCTCGTCACTCCAAATGGAGATCTACACAAATACGATCCAGCCGCGAAGGAATTTCTCCAGGAGATCGTCCTCGACGATGACCTCCCGCAGTTCGAGGCTTCCGAATCCGTTGCCAAAGCATTCAAGATCCGCCACGGAGACAAGGCGACCATCAGTCCCACATCATCCAAACCCGATGCCCCGTGGACCGTAACTCTAGCCAAGGGCACCGCCTTCCATATCCCCAAGACAGTCCCGTTCCACCAGGATGTGGCGGCCCAACTGCCTAAGGGATGGAGCCCGGCCACTTATGGCATTCCCGAAGATGTCGTGACACAGGTCGATCCAGTCACGCTTTACGCATTGTGCTGTGTTTGCGAGGCCATGTACAGCGCCGGTATTAAGGATGCTTACGAACTCTACAAGCATATTAATGTGGCCGAGCTTGGCAACTACATTGGTACGGGAACTGGCGGCCTCCATGCCACCCGAGACATGTACCGCAACAGGGGCATGGAGGTCCCTGCGAACAGCGATGTCATGCAAGAGATGTTCCTCAACTCTATAGCCGCCTGGACGAATATGCTCCTCCTGGGCGCGGCTGGCCCGATCAAGACTCCGGTAGGCGCCTGTGCTACTGCCGTCGAGTCCCTAGACAGTGCCTGTGAAGCGATCCAGAGCGGACGGATCAAGGCGGCCTTTGTGGGTGGTGTGGACGATTTCGGCGAGGAGGTGTCATACGAATTTGACAGCATGAAAGCTACAGCCAATGCCGCCCAAGAGAGGGCAAAGGGCTTCCTTCCTTCCGAGGCATCTCGTCCCACATCCTCTTCCCGCGCGGGATTCGTAGAGGCCGCCGGATGCGGCGTCCAGTTTGTTATGACTGCTGAGTTAGCGCTAAAGATGGGCTTGCCTATTCGCGCTATTGTTGCTTATACTCAGATGTCAGGCGATGGCATCAGCCGCTCCTTACCAGCGCCGGGCCGCGGCGTTCTGACCGCTGCGAGAGAGACCGTGGCTGCTGCGGACTCTCCCTTGGCAGATCTGGAGTATCGCCGAGCTAGGCTTGGCGACGAAGTAGCCCAAGCCAAGAAATGGCATCAGGCGCAGTACGAAGGCAAAGACAGCCCCATGCCCAAGGACGGCGCACTCATCGACGCAGCAGCTGCTCGTCGCATCAACGATGCACAGAGGATGTGGAATGGCGATCTACGCTTGCTAAGCCCTTCCACTTCACCTCTTCGCGCAGCACTAGGCGCGTGGGGCCTGTCCATCGACGATGTCAAGGTCGCCTCCTTTCACGGCACGTCGACCAAGGCCAACGACATCAACGAGAGTCAATTGATCAACGATCAAATGCAGCATCTCGGACGCACGGGCGGCAATCCTCTCCTGGTCGTTTGTCAGAAATACCTGACTGGCCATCCCAAGGGTGCTGCAGCCGCCTGGCAACTAAACGGCTGCATGCAGATGATCGAGTCGGGCATAGTACCCGGCAATCGCAACGCAGACGACGTCGACGCAAAGCTCAGGGAGTTTGAGCATCTGGTATACCCTTCCAGGACACTCGGCGGTGTCTCCATCAAGGCGTGCATGTTGACTTCATTTGGTTTTGGTCAGAAGGGGGGTCTCGTCGTCATCGTGTCTCCTCGCTTGTTGTTCGCCTCCGTTGCCCCTGATCAGTACAGAAAATACCAGGAGGTCAATGTACGCCGCCAGCGGCAGATCGACCGGGCCTATCAGTTGGCCATGATGGACAATGCGGTGTTCAGTGCTAACACGAAGGAACACTCAGCATGGGTGGATCAAGGGAAGCAGGACCGAGTGGCTTTCTTGGAACCAGGCGCATTTCCAGCGTAATGTCAACCACTGAGAGTCGATGCAAAAGGTTCCCGTAGCTGTAGCTAGAGCAGTATGAGCAGGAGTAGACCGGAGTTCGGACTTTCTATTCAATCTAGACTTACTCATCCCAAGAATCGTTGACGATGCAACATCCTGATCCGGCATTCTGCATGTGCGAGTGGATCCTCGGGCACTCCTTTGTAACAGCTGTGCTCTCTCCTTGCGACATGGCACATAACACTAACGCTATTCACCTCGCACCTATATCCGATAACGCCGACGTTCCCTTTATTTTTAGCGAGTGGAGAAGTGACCGAGCAGCTAGAGGAATGTCCCGAAGGATTTTTGAAAAGAACCGATGGCCCCCGCCCTCGCGCATGGCATAATCTGCACGGTACTAGTCGCTAGTTCTTCCATCGTCCCAATGCGCTCGCTCATAGAGAGTGGGAAGCTATCCGGTCTATTAAACTGATGAACCATAGTTTCTGCAGTCTATTAAGCCCGATCTATACTCGTTGGGATCTAATATATTCTATTGCATGGAAAACAACAGGGAGGTGGAGGAGAAACAAACCCCCCACATAGTACAAGCCCGAACCCATGCTCATGTATGTGTCTATCTGCTGTGCGCAATTGGTGGATGACCAATCTTCTTAGACCCTAGTCCAGCTTCGTTCGTGTGTAGCGAATCCTGCCAAAGATCTAGCGAGTTGAACCCGCATGCTACCGTCGATGTGCATGTCATATGTGGTCCGCCTCCGGCACCGTCTTCTCCCATCCCGTCGAGGAATGGGACGGTCGACCAGTCTTCTATTGGGTCGTACATGCCACCAAAGCTGGCCCCGTCCAGCTCTAACGTACCTGGCGTGTATCCCGAGATTGCCGACAACTGTGGTCGCGTAGAGGGAGGCATGCGCGCGTCCAAGTCCATCATCTCACTAGAGGTCGCTGTGTTTAGGCGTTGTAATTGCTGTGGGTGTTGCCGTAGTAATGATGATAAATGCTCCCAGCTCGATCCCATTAGGCTGCTGTTGATAATAGTGGTGCTGCCGTCAGCGGAGACTGCGATAGGGCCCATCACAGGACTGCTCGGAATCATGACCGACATCTCCCCACTCTGTGGTCCCATGATCCAGGCTTTTCTCGTCTCATCGAGCACCCACGCAGCCCACCCCATTCCGGCCCGGAGACGGTTGATGTAGGTGCTTGGACGGTCGGGATGTTGCAGGCCCTGAAGGATACGGGGTACAGCTTGGAGCAGCTCCATGTCGGCCGCGACGTCTTGAGGCTCGCTATGTGCCAAATCACTACCAGGTTGCAGGCGGCTTGCGATAAATTCGTCCAGGCGGAAGGCAACAAGATCCATGAAAGCAACCATGGGATAAGACCCTAGAACTCGACTCAATGCAGCTACTCTCGCTTTGGCAGTACGACTTGGCGTTAGCTGTACACCGTCTCCCAGGTTGCCCATTTCCACGACAAGCCTCAGACAGGCGCGCGCATGATGAAGTATTTGCGTCTGAATCCGCTCATCCTTGTTTCGGTCGCTTCGGAGGACCAAAACGTGTGTGACGTGGTAACAGTATCTCAGCTCCAGCTGCATCAATACCAAGTCTTCCACATCGTGACCTCCGAGACTGCTCTGTGTACTTGGTCCTATAGTAGTATTCCCTCCGTGTGCAAGCTGAGAGGCAGTAGCCTCAATGAGCCCGGGGTGGCTGTCGTGCCATTTGGTCAACAGCTGCATGAGGCCCGACACTTGGCTCGATAGAAATGTCACCCCTGCTGCGACCGCCCGGGCAGAATAGAGTTTCAGGTAAACCTCTTCCCAAATTATCATCATGTCGTCAAATGCAACGATGAGTTTTCGATTCGGCGATTCCACCTCCCCAGGCTCGGACTTTTCACTTTCCCACAATCCGCGGTCCGAGTCGAAATGGTAAAGGTCGCAGGGGTCACCTGTCAAAAAGACCCGCTGCTTATCCAGGCCGTACAGGACCCTGAATACGCGGTTTCGGTCCTTTGGACTTTCTCCGGCTACATTGCCATGTGTCTTTGATAGATGCAGCCCAAGCATCCGACCAACATGACAAGCAGTCTGTAACACTTTCTCAAAGAGGATATTACCATAAAATTCCTGCGCTACAAGGGCCTGGACGTAGAAATGGTCAGATAGGAATCCCCGAGTACGAGCGGGAAGCACGGCAGGTTTGATGAGCACTTACCAATGTTAAAAGAGCTTGGACGTGAAGGAGACTCGGGCGTGTGTAAGGGGTGAGGTCTGCAAGTGCACGATCGCAATTGCGGAGGAATGAAGATATGAGGTCCTCGGTGAGCAAGCTCGTGCTGATTGGTGAAGAGCCTGCCAAGTTACCCTGCCACTGTGTGACATGAGTTTCCAGGCCAAGTTCCAGTAAAGCAATATTGTTGAATATGATGGCCCAAGAGCCGTCGCTAGTACGATCGCCGGTCGGCGGGACGGACGACGAAGCCGACGACATGGAAGATGGCATATGAGACAAATCAGCGTAATAGAAATCTACAGCGTCCCGAAGAGCCTTTTCGTCAAATACTGGGATTCGTGAATTGATGTTTCTCAAGAACCCATCAATAAAGAGGCGTGCAATCATCTGAGGGGGCGCAACGACAGGCCGGCGGTCGCTGTGAATCACAGGTTGGAGACATTTGCCCTGGAAAGGAAAGCAATCCAGCAGGCGGAGCACCATGGCTCTTGTGGAAGCATTTGCAGAATAGCCTGTCCTGTCGTCGTTGATGTCTGTGTCTGAAATTTGACAGCTACCCGCAAGCCTTTTTGTGAGAGTCCTGAGCAATGTCATCGATGCTGGATATTTGTATGTGCGTTCCCCTCCATGCTCAAGCTCGACTCTCATGGTAGGAAACTCGTCTTCACTCGATGCGTCAGATTTTCCAAACACCTCATCCGATTGACCTAGCTCCTGCTGCGAGCTTGGTAGAACCAGACTCGGCCAGATGTTGCCCAGCCCGGGACTCTTGGGCCGGCTAGTAGGAGTGATTGACGGAGACGGGAAAGCTTCCTGTTGCTCTTCGCCTTGTTGGCGAAACGAATTTAGGCCAGCGAGTGCTAGCGGCAAAGGACGGTCGGTGCATTGCTTGATCAGCTTGGTCAGAGTGCCCAGGGTCTCGTCAAGCTCATCCAGACGATATAACACGCTTGAGAAATCATCCCTCCTGTTTGTTCCACGCGTGGTCAGCTATGGGCTTATTTGAGATGGCTGGTCTCGAGCACTCGCTTCTCAAGTGACGTCGAGAAACTCAGCGAAAAGAGAACTTTTGGACGGAAAAGGTCGCGCTTCCACGACCGCGAGCCTTCATGGGACATGCCAGCCACAAATGAGAAGAAAGGCTCCTGAATAAAAGCATCACGAGGCGATGAAGGAAGACTTGAACTTGCAGTTGTTTTGTATGGTTCACCCGCTTGAAGTTGCTCGTCTGGTTACATGCGATGCCGGCTTTGCGACAGTTGGAGCACTCGGGCTGCTGACGATCGCAACGGACCTTCCGGAACCTGCATTGATCACAAGCAGCCGAGGACCCGTTCGACGCCGAGCCGGAGGTCAAGCTCTGGGGGTCATCCCGACGGAGCCGTGGGCGCTTGCGGCTCTCACTGCTGGGACCCTGGGCGTTACTGTTGCTGCTCTCTTCAGTGGCGGTAGCGGCAACGGCGGTGTCGCGCGGCGGCGAGGCAGCTTCGTTGTTGTCTGACGAGTCCTCTCCCGCCTCGGCGGAAGGGGCGGCGGCACGGCGAGATTTGCGCATCTTCCCAATGATGGATCGATCGGGTGGCCTAGCTCAACCCAGGACGGAGGGCGATAGGATGGAGGACAGCAATGGACGGCGGACAGGCTACCTCGAGTGAGTCTGTCTGTCCTGAATCTTGACACAAGCTGACACAAGCGGAGCGGGCTGAGTTTAGGTCTTAGCGTGTTACGGCGCCGAAAGGAACAGGACCAGGACTTGAGCCCATTCCCTAGGCGACCCCTCGGTACCTGTTATAAGTCCCTGTCGCGGGCGGGCGCGACTGCCGGGGAGCGGACGGAGGATGCGCTAAAGATGGCGCAACTCGCTTAGTTCCGCCTTGATGCAAGTGAGATGGGCAAAAGGCGAGCGTCTCTGGTCATCATACTATCGCATCATGTCCATGGGCTGGCTCATCTGATAGACGGCCATACATCAAGGTTTCATCATCGCAGGGAGGATCCGTGCTACCTGCACTGGACTGGATCACCCAGCTGCTGTCAGCTGAGGGTAGCATTGGGTTGTGCTGTAGCTATTGGCCATGCCAAGCTCGGCAAGAAGCTTGGATCGTCCAGGCATCAGTGCAGCCAATTGGCGTCTTATAGTCGGTAATCAAACGGTTATGTAAATGAGCAAGGCAGGCTAGAGCAGACATCTCATAGCCAGGGTATCTGCAGCAAGTCCGCTGCAGATTATGTATCAAGCATGGCTCGAACGAACGCCAGACCCTGATTGTCAGCGAGAAAAGTGGAGAGTGTCTGGCGTGGTGTGATGGTTATCACGGTCCTCGAGGATGACTGCATACGTATGAGCGTGCAGTTCGGGCTATTTCGTTACTCGCGATCGTCGGTCAGTATCATATCATCTTACCTGCGGAAATAGATGGATGTACGACTACAATCTGCAGCCAGGGTAGTGATCGTTATTAGAAGGCGGGCAGAAGATCAAACAGAAAATCAAACTTGCAGTGAGCCCTCCTCTCCTTTGTCCAACTGTTCAACTGTTCACAATGCGTTCGTTGAAAGCTTCAACGGAGTCAGAGTCGGCCCAAGAGCTACAAATACTTCCAAACAACACTTTTCATGATATGGATAGGACTCTTATAGCCAAGTACTGTACCATTTCTAAGCTTTTGTCCAATGCGTCTCAATAAGCGAGAATCAGTCGTCTTTACAACCGCATCCATGGTCGGAGATATCCATCGGAGGCCGAGTACGGCCATACAGTGATAAGCTGACTGCTATAGACGCCAAGACGCTAAGGGGGGCGGGTAGCATGGAATCTAAGCGATTCGGATCGAAGTGACACCGACTTGATAGATCTAGATAACGAGCGACATACATACATTAGACAATCCACGAAACCCCCACCCCCCCAAATTTCTAACCCGGGAGAAGACCACTGGAAACAACAGACAGAATGCAACCGGGTTGCCAACGTCGGTGGCAGCAACGTTCGCGACGCTAACCCTTTGTGCATATGCTGAGGTGTGCTTAGCAGCGATGTAATGTGCCGATATATCCTTTAGGGGACGTTGGAGTGGTCAAAGGTCTAGATGGCGGCGCGGACCCACAAATGGACGGGGATCTTTTCGACTTTCGCCCATTGGCCAGGACAGTTTCCTATCTAAATGCGCACAATCTACAGTAGTCTAGAACACGTTATGCAGGCAGTCCCGTAATGCAAGCAGGGTTCGGTGCTACTTTAGTGGAGTGCTCGCTATATTTCCTGAAGCAGAAGTGTTAAATTCCGAGCGCAGCACATCCAGAGTGGCGAAGCTGGAGAGCCCTGTTGCCAGTGGATTGGGTAGGATATAGGGGACCTGTAATCGATATCTACGGGCTGTGCTCAGGTGGAAGGTAGTGAGAGCATCATCTATACACGCCTACGTAACAGGATAAACTCGCTTCTGCCCTCAGTCCAAGCGATCTCACTCCGGCGGACCCACCCACGTAAGCAAACTGGAGGCCACCAACAAAATATGGCTTAACGCTGTCCTGATATATTATCTGACAAGTGGCTGCTGACGTGGGAACTCATGGGGGACCTCCGCTGTCGGACGTGTTTGCTGAGCGCATTGGTGTTGGTGCCAGACGGGCGCTCACGTAAACGTGAACGTTGAACAAAGCCAACGTCAACATAAAGAAATGCTAAGCCTTGCCGCTAGGCGGTGGCAACCGGGTCGGGAGTACCCGTCGATCACATATGTAGCCGCACTGAGATCGGGACAATGGAAGAACTACGACCGGGGATGCAGATCTAGTGTAGTGCTATCATCCCACGCCAAGAAAGCTAGCATTGTGCCCTTGTGGAGCTGCATGGTAGAATTGCAGCTAGCCTGTACATGGATACTCTCGCACGTGATCGTAGTGGTTCCAACTGCGGCCACGTCTTGAGTTTTGATCCGGCCGTTTGTTGACCCTGTATTCGGATCACTCCCGTTTTTTTCCAGGTCCCTTCCATAAAGCCATCATTGACCTGTCTTCCAGTACAGTATTGAGATCTAGTCAGTCTATAAAACATATCCGTCCGAAACCCCTCTTTTAAATTAGTGTTTTTCCGCAGTGGAACCGCCGACAGCCTGGGTCTCCCCTGCTTTCTCGTCTACGGTTCCTGCAACGGATGAATCCCTCATCTCATGGGCTAGTCCGTCAGATTGGCTCTCGGCATCCACCTTCGGGGCCGGTTTCTTGACACTCTTCCATTCCATGCCTGAGGCGCCGAGGAAGGTCAGGCACGCCATGACCAGGCCAGTTATGAAGATTTTCCTCAGTGCTTCATTATAGGCTATGACGACCAAGCCCTTGGTGGGCTCGGAGATATCAGTGATGGCCGTAGCACCCTGCTGGAGGATAGTGCTCAAGTCGACACCAGGTACGCCGGCCAGACCCTTGATAAAGTAGTTGTTGAACAGGTTCTGTCCCACGCTGACGAAGATGGCACCCCCGAAGAGCTGGGTGAAGAACATGAGCGAAGTGCCGATTGGAACATCCGGGAGGGGGAGAACGGTCTGTCCAGCAAGGAGCGGCGCTTGTAACGTGGTTCCAAGTCCGATGCCGTACGGGATCTGGTAGCCAATCCACTTGCCCTCCGAGGTGTCGACCTGAAGGGTTGTGAGGAGGCCGGTTCCAATACACATCAAAGCAATGCTAAACAACATGACCGGGGTGTAGTAGCCGATCTTCTTGATGGCATAACCGCCCGCGATAGAGCCTAGGGCCTGACCAATCACGGTCGGGAGGAGGCGAATACCGGATTGCACAGCGCTGACACCCTCAATGGCCTGGAACCAGATGGGTAGGTAATAGTACGTTGTCATCATGCATGCGCCCGCCGTAAACATAGCCAACGAGGCTGTCATGATGCTGCGCTGGGCAAAGACGCGCGGCGGCACAGTGGCGGTATCTGGCCAGATAATCTGTACAGCAACAAAGGCCATAAGAAGCGCGATACCGATCACGAGGAGTGCAATAATACGGCCATTGTTCCAAGCGTACGTAGTGCCTCCCCACTCAAGAGCAAGCAACAAACTGATAACACCGCCGAGCAGCGTGATGAGACCGAGGCTGTCGAGCTGGGCTAGCTTTTCCCTCGTGGGAATGAGCTGCGTCGGTCGGTCAGGAATATGTAGCAGAAAGACTATGCAGACCACCGAAAAGGCTCCAAGAGGCAGGTTGATATAGACTGTGTTCGCTTGTCAGCTTTTGGGAGTCGTCTTTGAAATGATGGGAAGGGGGGTCAAGGCAGACTTACAGCACCATCTCCAAGTCGCAGCACTGTCAGCGAACGCACCGCCCAGCAGAGGAGAGATTACATTTGCGACACCAAAAACAACACCAAAGAGACCTTGATAGAGCGGGCGTCGATGGAGCGGGACAGAGTACACCATGACAGTTATCGAGGCCGAGAAGATGCCCGCGCTTCCAACGCCGGCAATGGCACGTCCGACGATAAAGGCGATGGAGTTGGGTGCCGCGCCGCAGAGGGCCGAGCCAACCTCGAACAGCAGGATGCTGACGAGGAAGACATACTTGATGCTGTAGACGACAAAGAGCTTGCCAAAAAAGAGCTGGAAAGCGCAGTTCGCCAGCAGATAGGCCGAGCCATACCAGCCGACATTCGTCACGGAATGGAAGTCATCGGAGATTTTGGGTATTGCAGTTGTGACAATAAGTCGATCCTGTGTTTCAAGGTCCAGATTGTCAGTCTTTGAGTTCATGCGCGAGATAGCTCCCAGCTCTCTACCATCGCCGGGGAGGGGCTTGTGAACCTCACTGAGGACCAGGCCGTAGGAAACAGGGTCTAAACGGCCCGCGGGTAGATAGCAAAATGTAAATTTCTTACCAGCGCGACCAGGAACATGGCCAGGTACGACGAGCCCAAGATTAGAGCGAGCTTGATTCCTTGTGGGTAGACGATGCCATCACCTTTTCCGGTGCCCACAGTGGTGTTGTCTCCGGTACCGCGAGGCTCAGCTTCGTTGAGGGTGGTGGTGTTCGAGCCTGGCTGGGACGTGGTGGCGGCAGGCCCATCGCTGGCGTTTGGGGCCATGCTGGAGGCTGATGGAGAGAGCTTAGCTTCGTGGTCGAACTTGTCCCGCTTTAAGAATCGCCTCTTGGATAATCTCGCTTTGGAGCTGGGCTGGCATCCTTTGGGATTGTTGACGATAGTTTGGTTTTATTGCAGGGCCTCGATTGCCAATCGCGTGGTGTGTCAGGGTCCCGGTTCGGGCTCGGCGCGTGAGCACCGAGAATTGCGTGCGCGGTGTCGGAAGCTACGGTTGGTCCACGGCCGTGTGCATTAGCCCGCGTGGCTTGTGTAACCGAGATCCAAACCAACGCCCCTACAGGCGCATCCCTCTGCAAATCCTCATCGCCCGGTTCGAAATTCGTCCGCCTCCCAAACCCATTCAAGCCCATTCACTCCCTCGGCCGGCCCACCTCAAGCTCATCCCATCTGATTCGCCCAAGCCCATCTCGTGCCGAAACCCAGCCCACGCCTCCCACCCACCCCTTCGATGCCCATCCTAGTGCATGCTGTCAAGGCCAATTCATGCTCCGTGGGAAACCTGCAGCTCCACTTCATGCCACACCCTAGTCAGTAGACCCTGCCAAGCCCATCCAAGTTTAGAACGCCATGGGATTCTGATGGTGTTCTGCCAGTGGACTATGGAGATTACACACCATGGGTTCATTCCCGCTCCATGTGGTATGATCCACGTGCTCGTAGATCATTCTTCGCTCCATCGGACCCTGGCATGCTGGAGTTGGCCTCACCTTAGCCGACACAACCATCAATTGCACAGCAGACTAATCTTTACAAGTGTAGCAACTTCGCTCGCTCTCTCGTGGTTGAGTCACCATTCTCGCACACGTGATCATATATCTCCCGGCGTCTTACTATACGAAGACGGCTTCCTCGCCTCCCGCTCATCTTATTCCTCCCGTTCAAGATGTGCTCGGGTCCTATTCCGGCGTCACGATCATCTAGGCCGTCGTCAAGTGACCTGAAACGGCCGGACCAGGCATCATGCACCCTTCACCTGACTGGGTAAGGCCACCAATAGTTTCTCTGTGCCTCTCGGCCCCTACCCCCACGCCACGAGGCGCATGCTGCAGGAGAGATGCTACCCCTGTGAGCCTCATGGCTGACTATCGATCCCAAAAGACTGGCTTCCAATAGAAGTTGCGTCGCTTACGCAGGCTGGACAAGGCAGGCCTTGTCAACCAACGGATAGGATCGTGATCCTCTATCACACCAGGTAGCTGGGTGACTAGGGCGAGTTTGGCGTGTTCAGCTCAAACTATTGATGACAAAACACGCGTCTGACCCCCTCGGCTGAAAGCTAAAGGATCAAGGACAAGCCTTCAGCTTACCTAAGTCCGTAATTGACAGCTTAGTGCAGTCTAGATACTGAGAATAGACTACTCGAGGGTCTTGTCTAGGTTATCGCGAGAGGCTATGCTCAAGGCCTCATGACACAGAATCGTGATCAGAGGCTTGGGACCAGGATGGTTAACCTCCTTGATTCCGCTCCATAACAAAGTATATAAGTTGCACAGAAGTCGTCTCATGTCTTGTCTTTCTTCTCAGCACCACTCTCAGTCTTTTCGCATCTCTCACTCATAGACCTACAATTCTTTCACTCATAGATCTTCAATTCTCCATCATTCACTTGATAAATCTGTTACAAGTAGCAAATTCAGCTCACCAACCGCAAAAATGTCTGTCAACGTTACCGCCACGGGTATCACCCACTTTGTTGCCTTCACTTTCGGCATTAATATCAATCAGACCCAGATCGACACTGTAAGAATAACCGTGGCATAATTATTTATTAGATAAATTGCTAACGAAAATGCTGCGACAGGTTGTCCAGAACATGTTGGCGCTCAAGGAAAAATGTCTTAACGCCGATGGCGAGCCCTACATGCTTTCCCTCAGCGGTGGCACCAACAACAACCCTGACAATCGCAATGTAAGCTTTACCTTGAAATTGGGACCACTCGGGTGGGATACCGACTAGTGGCTCGAGCCTCAGTCGCTAACAGAGTTTGCCACTCATAGGAAGCCATCACCCATGGCTTTGTCGGCGGGTTCGCAAGCTCTGCAGACCGCGATTACTACCTGCACGAAGACCCTGTTCATCTGAGCTTTGAGGCTAGCATCGTTGACCTTGTTTCGCGCGCTTTTGCTTTCGACTACACTTCCGAGGTGTTCCAGCCAGTGAGCGAGTTGTAGGTGACGATAAACTGGGGTGGATGTTGGAGGTGGAATTTGAACACATCTTAGAAGGACGCGGAAAGTTCACACAACTATCATCTACGCAGGAATTTTCTTTTGTATATTCACTTCTGAAGACATAGTTGGATTTTTCTCTGGTTGAAGTTCCCTGTCCTTTAGAGTATTAGAATAGAAACGAACCCTCGCCGGCTTTTTCTCAAATATCTTTTCTGTTCCAGAATGAATTCCTGGACATTGACCATAAAAGTGTTTTCATATTTATTGTTTTCGTTGTGTTGGTATCTATTAGTGCTCATAGTTTTCAGATGCTCCTTGAATATGTTACTAGACTGCCACATATTATTTTCAACTTTCCTAAATTTAGTCTTTGGTAATTGTTCCTCGATGAAACGCAAACGACTCTCTGACTATTTAATGACGACCTGGGTGCAAAATCACTTTGTAAGGTAACGCATCTTTCTATTGAGCAGCTCGATTCATATTTATTCCAGATTTAATACTGCGCCGTCAATAGAGCTGGCTGTAGACGCGCTTGTTCTGCGCACCATGCAGTATCTTGGGCATTATTCTGACTTAATTATGTCTTAGGGCAGACGATGGCTTAGACAATGGGCAGCTATTTTCCAAATCACCATATCAATGGCGGTTAAAATCTGGCATAAGCTGAATCACACCAAAGAGAGGCCAGAGATATGTAGAGTCTATGTCTGGGCTCATTTTGATACAGCCCGGTTGGTGTGTCGAGTTCTCGGCCCTGCTGCAGTCTGATCTCCACAACAAATAAGCTAAGCATGAAAATGGCCGTGGCCGCGTCGTTCCCGGGACAAAAGAGGAAAAGCCTACATTTTTAAATAGGTGACGGGGCTGTTGGAAAGCGCGGGCGCCGGCGCCCGCATAATCAGTAACAGGAGGGCGCATGGTACTCAGCCGCCAAGATCGACTACGGGGCTTGAATTGCACCGTCCCTTTATACTCCAGGGCCCACGGCGGCTGGTGGCGCTCGGCAAGTGGGGCGTGGCTTGCAGGGGTATGGTGATTAATAATGACCCTCCCGCTGACGGATGTACAAGGGTAAGCCAAGACAGGGCTGGGGAGTTGAGACTGTTGACGCTTGGTATGTATTTAACCCCGTCTTAATTCCTCTACAAGCAGAGCACGTCGAACCCACAGAGTACGCTGGTTTCATACCCATAGACATTGCCATTACCCTCACTTTTAGTCGACTTCCTCTATCGTACACTCACAGTTTGCAGCACATCGATTTCTCCTCGACTGGAATTATTTCTCCACCTGGCTTGATTGTTCATCGAGAGACTACGGCCAACATGAATCGAGAGATCAAGGCTTGGACCTGGACTCATGGAGGGTTTCCGAAGGCACTGCAGAAGATCGTGCTCCCGGCTGACAAGGAGCCACTCAAACCGTTGGAACTGCGCGTCCGAGTCAAGGCCGCATCCATCAATCCCGTCGATGCTCAATTGATGGGGTTTCCTTTACTTCCTTACATTCCAAACTTCGTTCTCCCAACCCATAAAGGCCTAGCCGAGGATTTCTCTGGTGTCGTAGAGGAAGCAGGAAAGGACTCGGGCTTCAAGGCTGGCGATGAGGTCTTTGGCATCGTCTATTTTGTGCCCGGCGGCACTCTTCAGGAGGGCATCAAGATCGACGTCAAGACGTCAGTCGTGCTCCCAAAGCCGGCCGATTGGTCCTGGGAGCAAGCAGGTGCCCTCCCGCTCGTCTGGCTTACAGCCCAGACGATGATCCATCTAGTCGATTCTTATGTCAAGAACAAGAAGGTCGTTGTCCTGGGTGGTAGCTCTGGCACCGGCATGTACGCTGTCTGGATTGCCAAGCAGCGCGGCTGGGATGTCGTTGCAACGTGCTCCAGCCGTAACTCAGAGTTTGTCAAGAGCATGGGTGCAATTGACACTATCGACTACACAACTGTGAACGTGCGCGAAGCAGTCAAGAAGTTTGCTCCTGATGCCATCATCGACTGTGTCGGTGGAACAGACTGTATCGGAATCGCCTCAAGATACGTCACTGTTGTAGGTGACAAGACAAGCCGGTCAATGATGAGCGGTAGGAATATCTATTTCTGGAATCCACAGATGGTTTTCCGCGCACTTCTTGGCAGAGCAGGCCTTGGCCGCTCATATACCTGCGTCAACATGGAGTTCAAGTATCCTTACTTGAAGGAGATCTTCAATCTGCCCAAAGATAAGATTATCATCGACAGTACGTTCAGTTTCGACCAAGTCAAGGAAGCCTTTGACAGGCTCAACACTGGGCGTACGAGAGGCAAGGTAGTCGTTCAAATCGATGCGTGATACTGTTACAGCAATAGGGGAGTGTCAGACAGATGCGGTTTAATGAAAAGGACAACCAGTGTATAGACTAGATAGAGGAGAAGGATACCCACACCAAGTTTTACTTATCAAAATGTTTGACAACAGTCTTCTTGCTCATTAAATGTGTCGGGTCAATACCCCTGTGTCAACACCCCTGTTATTGAATCAGAAGGGTGTATTGTCGGGGCTTCCTCAGAGCGAATAGGCACTCTCTTAAGAACTGTAAAGCACATGTTGGCCTTTCAGTATCATGCGTCAGCGTCATACCGCTTCTGCGACTGAATATCGTTCAAAAAAGATCCACTTGTGTATTATTTACTATCTTTGCATTGCTCGATATTGTTGACGAGCTGACGCTGTGATCACTATATGCGGGATAGTGACACATTCAAACAATCTCATGGTAGGTACCTGCTCAATACATAGCAAGAAGACCCAAGGTATACTGATACCTACTAGGTAGTCTAGTGCGGAAGCAGCTTAGATCTTCTGGGCATCTAGGTGTCTCACTTCTATCTTCGTGCCGACATTGGATAGTATATTGAACTATTGATTCTGTGCCCTATAAACGAGCAACCCTACTACCGAGGTCACCAGTATCGAACAAGGATTACATTGTATTTCACGCACTCTTCAGGGCACCAGATCATTTTTGACTCGCTCAAGGTCATATCGTGGTGATGATCCAGTCCCACGGATACGCACATGTGACCCGTCGGTCTGGATCGATTAAGGTGGCCCTCGCTTACGCATACAGTCACCTCGTCGCTATCCACCGGCGCAGGGACTAGGCTTATAAAGCGATGCCTGCCTCACTATCCACCAATGAACAAGAAACCAGACGCTCGAATACCCCAGATCGGCGAAGCGCCCATACAGATCTGGGGTAGATTTGGAGAGCGGGGGAGTCTATTCTGGATCCTTGGCGTACACGAAAAATGTATAAGATGTTGACGACTCGCATCTCCTTCTCCTCGCGCGATCACCGTTCTGCTGAACTTCTTTGCTAGTTGCCATCATCATCACTACTATCTAACGTGGCCGACCAGAAACCAATTTCGGCCACATCTGAAAGTGTTCTTGGCGAGCATCAATACCCGGCTGTTAATGCTGGCACCGGCGAAACTGCCGAAAAAGAGGGCGCCCAGGCCAAGAATGTTCATAATGTAAGCTCTACGGTAAAATCGGCGTATATCAAATGAAATTGTTGACTCTCAGTGCCTAGGCTGAGTTGTTCGCTGCTGTACAAGAGACAAAGATAAAGAAGTGGAGCAAAGAATCACCCCAGCTGTATTGTGAGTAGCTATCAGAGGAAGAAATTCCAGGAGAGAAGCTGATGGGATCAAAGTTGCCATTTTCGTCGTGTTTTGCTGCGCTTGTGCCAATGGCTACGATGGTGAGTGATCCCTGATATGATACGGCCCCCACAGGGGAATCAATCTAACGAGATTAGGCTCTCTCATGACTGGTGTCATTGCCATGGGCCATTTTCAAAACACCCTCCATACTGGCACAACCGGAACTCAGGTTTCCATCATATTTTGCCGCTGCGCCCGTCGCTGCGATTATATCATATAGGTTCGGTCGCCGAAAAGCCTTGTTTTCCGGTGCTATCGTCATCATTGTAGGCGCAACCATCGTGTCAACGTCTAACACTCTTGCTCAATTTGTGTTTGGGAGATTTGTTCTCGGCATGGGTATTCAGGTCATGACTGTCGCCGCGCCTGCATACGCTGTGGAGATCTCCCTCATTGGCATGGTAGATGCACCGGTAATCTCGCTGAATTAACGTCATTGAAGCTTCGTACTAACATGGAACAGGACTCTATAATACCGGCTGGTTTGGTGGCTAGATTCCTGCTGCTACCATTACATTGGGGTGCAATGCGATCGGCAACAAATATCAATGGCGGATCCCCCTTATCTTTCAGTATTTTGCATGTATCGTTGTGGTCGCTACTGTCTTTTTTTTATTCCGTACTCTCCACGCTGGCTCACAGAGAATGCAAACGAGGAGGCAGCCATGGATTTTCTGGTCAAGTACCATGGCAACGGAGACGTAAACTCACACCTGGTACTGCTGGAATTGGAAGAGATGAGAGATGGCATTCGTCAAATTGGTGTTGATAAGACCAAGTTCGACTGTAAGTGTGCTCCGAAAATCTGATGCATTTCCTACAAGTCTGACTTTATGTAGACCGTCCGCTCTTCTTCACCCATAACGGTCGATGGCGCATGGCCCAAGTCTTGATGATCTCCATATTTGGCCAGTTCTCGGGTAATGGTCTCGGATACTTCAACACGGTCATCTTCGAGCAACTCGGAATCACTAGTTCCTCCCAACAGCTAGGCTATAACTTGCTCAACTCTGTGCTGTCTGCGATCGGTGCATTGACGGCGGTATCCCTGACCGACAGAATGCCTCGCCGTAAAGTCTTGGTCATTGGAACCTTTGGTAAGCAGCTGTGCTATTCACTGAGTATAGCTCGGTTTGGTCATCGATGCTGACCACATGAATAGTTTGCGTATGTGCCCTCGCTGTTAACTCGGGTCTCTCGGCTGCCCTTGATGCTCAAGGTGACAATATTTCCACATCATATGCACAGGGTGGCCTGGCGGCGTACTTCCTGTTTAATATCATCTTCTCTTTCACATACACTCCCCTTCAAGCTGTTGTTGTGACAGAAGCACTAGAGACGACGACCCGAGCCAAGGGTCTTGCCGCCTCCGGAGTCATCGTCAGTGCTATGGGATTTATCAATCAGTTCGCCGGACCTATCGCTTTAGGCGACATCGGTTATCGGTATATCTACGTGTTTGTAGGCTGGGATGTATTCGAGTCGGTTATGTGGTACTTCTTTGGGTAAGTGAAATAATCATTGGGTGTACAACCAGCCGAACCCTGTTAAAGCTTCCCTCAAGGTAGACAAGATTATTGTGCAGGCCGATGGTAAAGTCACGGAGAAGGTGGTCGATGGCGCCAATATTTGAGCATCATTCGAGGGTGGTTGTTGGGCATCCACTTCTAGGTTACTTTACCTTGCCCCAATCAAGAATCGCTGCCAGATAGTAGTCGACAGTGAAGTTTGACAGGCTGGTGACACGCAATATATTCTGCCAAATTCCACAAAAATTAAACCGACGAACAGCGATTCGCAAACTGAGCGCAACAAGATAGTGAGACGGAACAAAAGACTGCGACGGAGGGGAGTCGAACCCCTATCCTAGGCATGGGAAGCCCAGATGCTAGCCGTTACACCACCGTCGCTGGACGTTTGATGATGTAATGTTCCACATTGGTGCCTTTGATAGGTAATGCATCTGCCCATGTTTATGATAACCATGTATCGTCGCGTGGTGGGGGAGGAGCAGCCCAGGCAAGGTGACGATCAAGAGCAAACATGCTTGCCCCTCGTCCCAAAGTTACGCGGGATGCTGCATACTCGAAAATCAAGTGTTACAATGCTCGAGAAGTCTCACATAGGGACCGAAGGCATGGCAGCCGCCGATCAAATAATCGAGAGGGGAGGAGACAATATATTCAATGCGGTTTAGATCTTATCCTAACTGGATATACTATAAACATCTATTGGCGGGAGCCATGGTCCATCGGGGAAGTATATTTTCAATCATTACATTCGTCGCTCACGGAAGGCTCTTCTCGTCAACCTCCTTCCCTCTGGTTAGCCATACCTTTGATACCTCGTACATGCCCAGATACAGCCCGCTACCGATGGCAGTCCAAACAGCCCTCAACACCGAGCCTCTGAACAATCCAGGGATACCCCTTTCCTGAACTACTTGCTTTGCCACAGCGAGCCCGCCTTTGCTGTGACGTCTACTTTCCGGTTGCGGTGTTACGTTCCGATCGTGGGCACCTTGCTTAGCATCTTGTTCGTCGCCTCCCATCAGCATCATTCGGGTCTTGACCACGTCCATGGGCGTCGTGATCACAGCCGCAAAACTCCCCGCCAAGCCGGCACTGATGCCAGTGATCATACCCGTTTTGACGAGACTCTGCCCCCCCTCGGACCTACGCCCAGTCCCATCGTTTTTCATGCCTGACCTGCGGTCCCATATTTTGGTGCGAGCATATTCGAAGATGGGAAACTGAATTGCCGTGAATGGCAGATTCCTTGCGACCATGGCCGTGTAGCCGCTGAGCAGTCTCCGAGAAGTACCATGGCCCTTCAAATGCCGCAGAGCTTCTAGACTGGTGGATCTGCCCTCACTCCCCTGCCGAGTGGAGAGCATTTGCGCGTTTTGCTTGATGACCTCGGCGGGCGTAAGCACTACACAGCTCGCCATCTCGGCCACGGCTGACGCAGCCGAGTGGATAACAGGCTGCGGCAGGCCTACGCTCGACCCATGGCGGCCGAGGAATGTCTTGGCGCCCTCATAGACGGAGAAGAAGGTACCAGCCGCCGGCAGAGTGGCAACGATAACAATGCCAATGCCTTGATACAGCCCGCGGAACAGCTGGGATGCCGGGACCTTGGTCTTGGTGGTGGGATCTGCAAAAGTGCGAAGGAAGTCTTGCGATTGCTTGCGCGTCTTCAGCGTGTCCAAAGGGTAGACGAGGAGGTCGACCGTGAAGGCTGCAGCTGCGCCGGCCTGTCTAGAGATTAGTTTTACGATACACGACTACGGCATTTCGTAGTCGGGCAGGGCCAACTCACGAGCAACACATCCCTATTTGAGCTCCCACTCATTTCGGGGCGATCTGAATGCGATGAGGCTATCCGCTGGAGGATTGCAGATCGGAGCGCCTGTCTGCAGATGGAGAGGCAATTGCAGTGTTGATACTGTTGCGTGCATGACGACATGCAAGCCGATAGGTGCTCATCAACCAATTACGCTGCGGGTCATGGCTCCGTATTTAGTGGTGGGCCCCTAAATTGCTGTTATCAATTCAGCGCTATGCCAAGTTCTAACGTCTCAACCAGGCCGGTTTGATGAGGACTCCAGACGAAGGAGTGGTGGACGAGCTGCAAAGAATTGATTTTAAACCAATCAAAATGGAATTGATGCTTGCACTGGGTTTGTGATATTGTGTGTTTCTTTGGCCAATCGGGCCAATCATGGTTTAGCAAGCTTGATTTGGGATGAATTATATAATGTTGCCTTGTACAATTGGCGCAAATGTTGCGGCCGCTGAGAGGGGGTTATCATTCGACGTTGCCGACGCCTTGCGGCACGTCAATTGCTGAGACCCGTGTCCCCATACCTCGCATCGCATTTCGTCCATATAAAATATATCCTACATGATACGGACCCCGAGAGCTACCGCTGTTGGTAAATCCATCTACTTGGCTAAAGTAGTACGTCGCATATCGCTCGAGGTTGTGCTATCGTTGATCGACTGGTCAAGCCTTAAGTGCTTCACGTCCCCCCCACTGCAGCAACCTATCACGAAGCAATAACACAGTACTCCTTCCGAATCTGGCAACCTCGATGGAAAGCGACATGGCGGCATTGAGAGACAGACTGAATGGCATTCTTACCTCTCACGTCGTCTCTCCAGAAGACGCTGAACCACGGAACAAGCTCCTTGCAGCCGCGTTTGTGGTCGTCAACAAAGATGGCATCCTATACTCCAACGCAGTCGGGCGTCTAGACTTTGCGACAGACACAGGCCCTTATACGACTTCATCTATCTCCTGGATCGCATCTATGACAAAGCTTCTCACCGCGACCTGCTTGCTTCAACTTGTTGAGAATGGCACCCTATCCCTCGACCAAGACATCCGTCCCTTGATCCCACAGCTCGCACATATGCAAATCCTCCGCGGCTTTGACGCTTCGGACAAGCCCATCATGGAGGCTAATGACAGACCTATCATCCTCCGGCATCTCCTCACACATACTCTTGGCCTAGGCTATGATCTTGCAGATCCAGATCTAATGAAATGGTCCAAATCCGTGGGTCGCACAGCCAACAATTTGGGTTGGTCTCTAGAAGGTTTCACAACACCACTCAAGTTCGCTCCCGGAGACGGATGGTGTATGTATATTCTGGGGTACCTAATTCCCCCTTTGAGCTTATTATCGGAGTACGATCGTCGTTCTGCGAGCCAGATCCTTCCGGTACCTGTTTCGGAATCCCTAGAAGCTGTCTTTTGAGGACCGTCACTAACCTCGATTTAATACCAGACTATGGCTCAGCGTATGACTGGGCGGGCCATTTGCTGACTCTTGTCACGGGCCATTCGTTGTCGGACTATATGGCTCAACATATCTTCAAGCCTCTAGGTATTGAGTCCACGACCTTCTGGCCCAAGCGAGTGGACCCAGAAGGCTCGCGTACTTTGGCCTTTGCTTTTGCCGAAGAGGGCCGAAATGGAGCTGGTCTACTGAGACCAGGCCCCTCCCCAGTCCCTGAAGATCACGAGATGGAGTCTGGTGGCGCCGGACTGCACAGTACACCGGAGGACTATGCCAGGTTCCTACACGGGATCTTATCCCATAAAGTTCTTTCCACTCGGGCCACGGATCTGCTCTTCAGTCCTCAGCTGAATTCTAGACAGAAGGACATGCTCACGCTCATCGCCGAAGCGGCCCATGATGCATTTATTCCCGAGCTAGCGCGAGGCGCTGAGCTGAATCATGGGCTGGGAGGTCTCATCAATATGACCGACATAGAGGGGAAAAGGCGGAAAGGGAGCATGATGTGGAGCGGAATGAGTAATGGACGGTGGTGGATCGACCGTGCGACCGGTATAGCTGGGGCAGTTTTTACGAATGTTTTGCCACATGGAAATCAAGTTTTGACGGGCATGTGGGACGAGCTTGAGACGGCAGTGTATGATGAGCTTGCGGAGGAGTAAGGAGTCTCTACGAGACTCGCGCCAGCGCTCGGCAGTCACAATGCTCTTTACATTAAGTGGTAAAAGAAGTAATTATCCCCATGTTCATGAATGTGCTGACTCTTAGAGATACAAGAAGCAATGGATATCAAGCCGCCTGGACTCCACCCCCCTTTCATTAGACACTAACCGCACCACTTGGCTTCCTAGCTCCAAGGCTTAGTCATGGGCGCATCAGCCTTCTGTTCCACTGCTTCTGAATGTGTGGCACAAGGCCGCATAGTGATGTGTCAGATCTAGTACGCTTTGGTTAAGGCTTGTGGCCTGAATGATACTCCTGACCTTCACGGCACCTTCGTCCTCTATCAGAGTGCGGATAGTATAGAGTAGCTCGGGCGAAAACTCGCTGTACCAGCGGTACTGCCATGCGACCAACCGAATCACGCTGGCTACCGTCTCTCTCGTGTTCTTCTGCTTCTCGAACACGCGCAGGATGCCCGATAGAGCCTTGGGGCTGAATCGTAGAGATAGACATGCGCGGTATGCCTCGACGGCTTCTTCGTGATGCTGCAGGCGCTCCGCAAGAGATCCAAGGATCTCCCATTCCTCGGCAGACTTCTTGTACTGCATCGACTGGGCCCGGTACTGAGCCATCTGTGTACGCCAAATCGTGTAAACACGCAGATCTTCGTAGAGCACCATGAAAAGACTATCGAGCCATCGCTCGCAAAGTCGCTTGTTATTGAGTCGAGACAAGTGCTGCTCTGTCGTCGCAGTCTGCGGCAGAGTTAGCATAAACAATAACCTGTGGTGAGCTCACTTGGCTTACGTTATTGGAATCCGTGTGGCCGGCGTCTGCCTTCACTTCGCCAGGATCGATGGTATGCTCCGGCTTCTCGACCGCAGGGGCATCCTTTCCGTTTGTCAAAGTAGGCGCCGTCGAGTCGGTGTCTTCGGCTTTAGACGACTTCTCTTCATCATCCTCGTCCGTTTGCTCTCCATTTGCGGGTTCGGGGCTCCCGCGCAAACCATCTGTGCTAGGGTTGCGGTTTGCGGGTGCGGCTGAAGAGGTGTCTTGTCGCTCACTTCTGTACTCATCCTCCATGACGAACACGTTGCTTCGAATCTTGAGGAGCTGGTCCCATCCGATCTTGGCAGTCATCTCTGTTAAAATGGCGTACGCTTGCTTGAAGGTTCCCTTGTATGCGGAGGCTCTAAGGTTGAGCAGGCTGGAATCGACCTGCTCGTATTGGCGGGACTCGGGCTCACTGTCTATTTCATCCAGTCTGGTTTCGGGCAGGGTAGGGAGGTATACGTCCTTTGGCTCCGGCATTAACGGTGCGTCCTTATCCTGGTAGGTGAACATCGGACACGAATTCAAGATGGTCAGCGCATTTTCCCAGTCCTCCTTGGTGACATAGATCTGGGCGAGTCGCGCCCAGGTTCCAAATTCGCTGGGGGCGGCGATGGTGCTTCGATCTGCACAGCCCAATGCCATGTTCAAGCGCTCGTCCTTCTGCTCAGCGGTCGCCGCCGTCGCGGCCTTCTTGAGCAGGAAATCAGCCTGGGTGTCTAGCATGACATAGTCCATGGGCGACTCTTTCAGGGCGTCGTGAAGCACCCGCACTCCCTGTACCTCCTCGTTGCCCATGAAGAGCACTTTTGCCAGCAGGGAGGAAACTTCAACGTTCTGTGATCGTAACTTTTCGAACAGGTTTATGGCGGATGCGAATCGACCAGTGGTGTGGAAGTACTTGAGGAGGCCAGCGGTGAGGTGGTTGGATACGTTGTTCGGCACCTGGACGACCGAGTCTGAGCCGACTTGCCAACCCCTGAAGAACAAGTGCTCTGCGGCACTCAAGAATCGGTGCTCGGTCTCGGTGTTCGTGACGGGGTTGAAACGGCGGACGCCCATGATCTTACGAATTGTGTCGCCGCTTCCGTCGTCGGCATAGGAATAGGCTCGCAACACGCTGCAGAGATAGGTCTCCAGCCATAGCTCCTCGGTGGCCTTGCGCTTCTCCCCCCGCTCATCGACGCAGTAGCTCTCTACGGTTCCGGGGATGGTGACGTGCACGCGCATGTCGAGACGTGAGAAGGCATTGTAGCAGGAGTAGATACCCTCGGTGATCTTGTTGCCAGCAGTCGGGCCTTGCTCCTTGTTGTAGGTCAGGGTGTTGATGTAAGCAGCCAAGCTGGCCGAGGACGAAGCATCTACACCGGTGACATGGTGGTAGACGCCAATGTGCCGACCCGGGTTGCTGCGATTCTGCTTGAGGAGGTGGACGAGGTCGGGGGGGCCAAGCTCGCGCAGGGAGATGAGCGACTCGGTACGGGCTTCAATTGATTCTTGGAGGATGTCTTCCGTGATCCTGAAGCACAGGGTCAGCTTGATATGGCCCTCGGCGAATGGGGACAACCTTACTCGGGCACTGCTGGCGCCGGCATTGTCAGATTCGCAGAGGGTTCAACGCGGTGACAACCAGGACAGTAGTTGCGAGAATGCGAGAGGGCCGAACTGGGGAAGGCGAGCCAAATGCAAGGGACAACAGCAGCAACTCAAGAGTGGAACAACTGCAGTGGGCTGAGATGCTCGGCTGGAGATTGCAACTTGGTCGTTAGCACCGTGTCCAAGTGGCCAGCTTCTGGTGTCCGTGCCGAGTGCAACTGGGCTTCGTTAGCTCGAGATGATGCTGGCCTTTTTGTGTGTGCCGCCGACGAGTTTCACGACCTCATAGGCTCGACCTAGTGCGCACAGGCCAAGGGGACGCCGGTAGTGGAGTTTCGGCCACATGGCAAGGCGCTAAAAACAGACATGAATATGAATTGACACACGTATCGTTTATTCTACATTAAATGGGAGGGATGTTGAGTGGAAACATGTGCTGTTGAAGGCAATAATAGCTTCCCTCGAAGGATCCTAGAATAGCTCAGATGCACCTAGTTCGCGCCGCTGACAGTATATGACCACTATGCATCCATTCGCACCGGTCTTGGCATAGGCTGATCTCCAGCACTTCGATAGCCTTGCAGCGCACTAGGTACAGGACACATGGTTTGGCTGCTAGCGTGCCAATCAGGGACGGATGGAAAAAGCCCACCCACAGAGTCACTGAAGCTGAGCCCCCGGCAGTGGTCAGCCTTGCTTAGCTCCAGTACAGGGAGCTAGGGCACCTGGAGCTTTAATGGGCTTCCGCTGTGGCGACCGCTGTCGCGTCTCGATCTTCAGCCACGCGACGACGGGCTCCAAGCTCTCCAGAACAAACTTTCTCAAGGTTATCTTTCGACGATCGACTAGCTACATAGACTTATCTCGGCGCACTGGTGAATTGGCAATTGTTTCCCACAACAGCTTCAATCTTATGGCAGCCGTTCTTCACCTCCTGACTATGCGCATATGAGAGAAGGACCGCCATGCGATTCAGGAGTTCATGTGCTGCAGTGCGGACTTAGTCAAGTAGAGCTACCTAGCAACCTTCAGCGAGATGGTAAGTCCCGGACCCTGGTTTTCGAGTATTGACCTGCTGGTCGCTGACGAAACGCAGCCTGCTTTCTCGGCCATAAATGTCGAAGCGGAGGAGAATATCGACGACGAGGTTGATACCACCCGCGAGCTTCACATCGAAGAGGCATTGAAGCGCTTCCAGACAGCTCTGAAGCTCCATGCCCAAGGTCCGCAATACTACACTGAAGCTCAAGAGGCGTACGACTTGTTGTTCGAATCCGAGATCTTTCGGTACCCTGACGCCCCCACTGACTTCGACCGCGCCGAAGAGCACTCCGACCCTCGTCACAGCCAGGCCGACGCATCCTTTGCGCAATCGCTCGAAGTCAACCAGGCTGACATTGATGGGAGTGGGACTGGCCTACCGCAAGCCCTCTATCTTGCCTACAAGAACCACGGCCAATTCCAACTCGACATCATAAAGCACCAAGCAAAGCTCGAGGGCGGGGCTGTGTTTGAGACCAAGGAAACTCTCAAGAAGGCGCGCAAAGCATTGGAGAACTTTAGTGTTGCACTCGACCACGATCCGTCTGATGCCGATCTATGGCGGCGATCCGCCCGTGTTGCTGCCTTTCTCCAAAGCACGAGAACCAGCCGATACTGCCTGGAGGCTGCCATAGAGCTAGATGATGACCCAGCAGTGGAAGAGGTGGAACCCCCCTCGTTGGCCGAAGGCTTTGCTGGAGAGCAATTGAAAGAGCATTTGGACGTCCTCGATGATGATGTCGCCAGATCGCATCCCATACTAGCACCCTATTTCAAACGAACCATGCCCTTGTCTTTGAAGAAGTACTTGGACCCCATTCCGTACCTCCCAAACCCGACGAGGTCACTCGCAACGCCGCACGTAGGGTCGCTCCCCGCCTTAGATGATACACCGCAGCCTGTACTACGTGTCCAAGGTCCATCATGGGCCGAATTGGGAATGTCACTTGTTCACGCCATTACGGCCACCGGTGTCCTTGCAAGAGCTACTCTGCTAGAGCTCCCAGAGATACCCGACGATGCCGACGCCATGGAGCAAGTGCTACCAGAGCGAAGGAAGCCGTTAGAAGATGATGGCGATGTTGCGTCTCAAGACGAAACCATCGACGATCCCATCCGCGCCGTCTCGCAGGACGAGACCGTCGAGTCCCCACTGGAATCCAGAGCAGAGGCAGCCGTGCTGGGTAACAAGACAGAACGCAGTGAGTCTGTAGTGTCAAGAAAGCGCTCCCACTCAGCTGCAGGCATTCCCGAGGGCGAAGCCGAGGAAATGGTGGAGAAACGAAGCAAAAGGACTCGTCGCAGGGAAACCGCCGTGGAGATATCTGCAGATGCGCCGCCCGTCTATGCTGCTCAACTAGAGCCATTCCAAGCCGCCGACAAGCACCTCTTCCAGACCACGAAAAACATGGCGGAGAATCTTGGCGTTTCCGACCAAGTCACGCTGCAACGAGTTACCGACATCATCGACCTTTCTGCGTTAGAGACTCGAACCTCAAAGGTTACGCAGCCTCCCATGATCGATCTCCGCGATGCCTTGACGACCTTTGACGAAGACTTGGCAAGGATACTGTTGAGCAAACATGAGATGTCTTCCATCGGATTTTCCTCATTCCTGGAACATGCGAAGCCGGGTTCTCAGATCAAGACTGAAACCCCCGCCTTCGATGAGACAAAGAACCTGAGACCGTTTGTCGATACAGCAAATGACAGCGGAATGGGCCTCCCAGACATTGCATTTGAGTGGGTACGGTCTGTCTTTCAGACCTACACGGAGTCAAGATGGTCTGATACTATGAAGACGGCCGTGGTGCAAGTCATAAGCCACCTTGATGAGGACATTTACAATCGTATGGTGCACGAGCTGCAGACGGGGGGTATGTCCGAGAATCCCGAAGCGACACTCAAGTCTCTCGACCAAATGATACAGACACTCTTCGAACTTCATCTGGATGTGTATGAAAGGATCACGAACCCTAACAGCGCCGTGGACTTTGGAATTCGTGTCGAAACCAAGGGGAGACTAGGACGATGGTTCTCACTCGCGTCCCAGATGAGCAAGAACCGTTCTGTTGTGTCTGACAAATCACTTTCCGTGAGATTTCTGTGGGCAGTTGTCTTTTCGGTTACTCTCACAGAAGGAGTTTCCCGGGAACATGTCCTCCAGTGCTGGCAGAGCCTCCGTGAAGCTCTGGCCACGGACTTCAAGGACGTTGCTTTGGTCCTGCCAAACAATGCAATCATGCCAGAAATCTCCATTTTTGCGGCTGACCGAGAGATTAGCAAACTGACCACGATGGACTTCTTTCTGGGACTATTCCAAGATGACCTCAGGGACCCGGTTGGCGTCATCGACAGCTTGGAACCCGTGCTAAATCCGTCCGGGGTCTATACGACGCAAGCAGGATCTCAGTCGCCTAGCTCACCGACTCCGAGCGAGCAACTGAGATCACCATCACCGATCCACGATGGTCCTAGCCCGAAACCTATCTTAGAAACCGCCAGTCAAGGGCTGCATGATCTTTGGAAGTTTCTGCTGAGCGCTAGCACCGAACTCCGTCTCTTCCTGTGGAATCGTCTCGGGGAGGCCTACCAGGTGATTAAGTATCCGACCAAGGTGTTCTCCTGCAACCTGAAGGCAATTGAGATGGTCGTGGGAGACTTCGAACGCGACCCTTACCTGAGCATGCCAATCGAAGACAGGCGACCTCTTTTCTTCAAGATGTTGAAATTCATCGATGACTTGCTCGTCAAATCACTCTCCATCGCGCTGAACGATACTTCTGCCTTTGACATCATGGATGACGACCATTTCAAGTCAAGTATAGCAGCGCTGATGAAGCTCGCCTGTATCTTGCACACAGCACCAATGTTTGAAGACGAGGTGCGTGTAGGCATGAGCTCAGCACCTTCCAACAATGCTACTTTTTCGTCACTCTTCAACAAGCTGCGAGAACTGCAAGTCCGAACTTGGTCGCTGCTTTATACCTTGCTGAAAAGCTGCGTTTTGCAGAACAAGGCAACATTTGCAACACCAGAAACAGACCTGGCTGATTATCTCGCCGCAGTACATCAGGTTCTTGGACTTAGAAAGTGCTGCAAGGTGTCGAATAAGATATTCCTCAAGATGATGCGAGTAGAACTCTTGAAGCAAAACCTGATCGAGAATTGGGAAGATTACATGGGCCAGGTTCTGTATGATCTCTACGGTCTCAAAGGAATCGGTGTATGGGAGGTACAAGACCACGGCTGTGTTCCAGAGAAGCTGGAACGCCGAAACACCATGGCTTTGGTCGAAAAGGTTTCGGCCTTGGCAAATAGCATGCCTATGAAGGATCTGCTGAAATCTGACCTCAAGACGACGATTGAGACCATGCAGCAAGCCATCGGCCAAACCAAGAGTAATCAGCAGACGATACACAACCTCAGAAACTTTACCGAATATCTGAGAAAGCCTATTCATCCGCTTCGCCTGTACCAAGCCATGAAAGGAAACGTGACGATTGATGCTGTCGCTGTCACTACGCCCGACAGCATTCTGGCCAAGCATCAATGGTTCTTCCTTCTGGGCATGATTGCGTTCAGCAAGTTCAAGGGCGTCGATCTGAATCGAAGGCAAACTCCGGGCGCTACTGACGACCTCCGTATGGGTGCGACTTTCCTCAGACAACAGCTACAGTTCACGCCGGACCAATGGAATGCTTGGTTCAGACTAGCCGAATGTTTCGATTACGAGCTTGACGAATCTGTACTTTGGTCGGCGGACAAGATGAATAAGGAACGGGCGGAACTGGTGAAATATCAGCGGAATGCCATCCACTGCTACGCTCTGGCATTGTCGAACTCTCGAAAAGCTGGCCCACATTTTGAAGGTGAGGCTCTCGAGGCAATCCATGAGCTATACCACAAGTTTGCTATGCGAATGTACGCGTCGAGCCGGGAGCCTTTCGGCATGGAACCTTTCAAGCACGCGGATCAGGAGAGGTTCTTCATTCAAAACATGGGTGCTGGCACTTTCAAGCGCAAGATCCACGAGGAAATGGAAGACTACAAAGTTTGGAAGTATGCCGCAACGCTTTTCAAGAAGGCCTCGGCGGTGAAGCCCAAGGAGTGGAAGTAAGTTGTGTGCTACCGTGGGCGTCCAGATCCATCTACTAATGAAGGACAGAAACCCGTACATGTATGCCAAGTGCATATGGAAGATGTATCAGAAGCCCTACACTTCGCTTGACCACAAAGATCGGCAATCACGCCCGACGGTGGCTGACGTCGTAGCAGCCCTGGAAAAGTCCGTTCAAGTCGTCGCTGCACTGCCGAAACCAAGGTCTGGCGACTCCATTCTTGAACCCCATTACAAGATCGTTTCCGTGGTCCATAAGCTCGTTGCTCGGGGAGAGGTCCAACCCCAGGACGGTGCGGAAATTCTCCAACGCCAGCCATTTGCTGTCAAGAAAGGATCAACGATTGAGGTCCAGACGGCCGAGGACTGGGAAGCCTATGTCATCGAGTCTCTGCAACACTTGCGTGAAAAGGACAAGTCAAATTGGCAGCATCGCATCATTATGCGTCATGCTAAGATTCTGTACGATGGGAAGGCGGAAAATCGCGATCAATTCGGGGCGCTGGCTGCCTTCATCGTCCTCCAGAAGTCCATGTTCACCAAGACTATGGTCATGAATGTATGGAAATGCGATGCCGAGCGACCAGGACGTCACCACGTCTACACAGAACAGTATGTGCGATTCATGGTGCGGATATTAGTTGTGCTCAATGACCGGACCAACTTTGAGGCTCTACTACGACGTATACGCAAGAAGGGCGCCGACTTCTATCACTTTAATGAGCTGTGGCAGACGTGTTGCGTATCTTATCTCCGGCTGATACGCACCCACTTCGAAATCGAGCCTGTCCTCGAGGACGTGTACAAGAGCGTGTCACCCGATGAGTTCGAGATCGTTGCGGAACGCATCAACGAGTGGTCCGCCAGTCCGTTCGCCGCGGAAACCCTAGTATTTGGGGCGCTCAGGGAAGCCATCGAATTAAAGAAACTCAACTCTGGTCTTATGAAGGCCGGCGCTGTTGATGACCTCGTCACGGATTGTTACACAGCCATCTACATGGAAGTGGGGAAAACACTGCCGGGCCCATCACCCGAATTGCTTCTGCAGGAACGTGCAGAAGCCAGGGCACGCGATGAGGAGAAGCTACCTGGTGCAGAGGGAGAAAAGCCCAGCAATCCGTTCAGCATGTTGCTGAATCTGCAGTCGGTGGAGAATTCAAGCACCGAAGCAGGCCCAGTGGCTCCAGCACCCGAAGGCGCCGTACGGCAGCGTCGGACTGGAGTTAGGAAACCAGACATCCTGCGCAAGGCAGAGCAGGCCGTGACCAAAAACATGGAGGGCCCGGTCAAACCGACGGGGACCAAGTCACTCCGCGGGTCTGTTTCTAGTGGCAGGACACGTGGTAGCAAGACACCCAGTGGCGACGATGGTAAGGATGGCGACGCGGGGGCCATGGAAGATGGCAGAGAGGATAGCAGCGCACCTGGAAGCATTCATGATTCTGCGGACGACGAAAGCGACCTTAGTGATGTCCCAGCCTCCGAGCTTCTGGACGAGGAGGAGGCTGCGCTCATGTTCCCCGGTTTGGCGAGACGCAGCGTCGATGATGATGTTGAAGAGGAGGAGCATGATGAGAGTGGGGAGGAAGGAGGTGATGAACAAGACGACGAGGAAGGAGAGGAGGAGGGAGAAGATGGTGACGACGATATCGAAAATGAAGAGCTCGAAGGCGTGGAGGGGGCCGAGGGGGATGAAGATGATGTTATGGAAGACGCAGAAGACAATGGCGACGAGGATGAAGCAGAGGAGGATGTTGACGACGAGGAAGTTATCGAAGATGCTATAGTGGCGTTGCCCCTGGGGCGATCAGATGGGCACTAACATGTCGGCTTCACATCATTGGCATGTCAGACCCAAAATTCTTGACGTTATAGCATTAGCATGGCGCTTGGTGGGGGGGATACTGGAGACATTCGCGTTAACTCGATACGATAAACAGGAATATTTGATATGGTTCGATCCACAGCTACACGTAGTTATGACTGTTTCATCGCGAGCGACATAGAGACCATGCTCTACTACAATAAAGACTAAGAGACCGACATTTTTGTCCAACGAAGGGCGGCGGAGTAGAGGTGATGATATTCTGCGGGAATGCAGGAACGGGCTGCGACACCAGTGGAAAGAAGGTCCCACTAGGTAGTTCCGGTCTCGAGTTAAGCCTCTCTCAACCACCTAGGTTAGATACCAGGCACCCAATCGTGCACCATGCAGACGATCGCCTTTGCCGGATCCCCAACGCCAAATTGCGGAGAAGGGCACGCCGCAACACTTTGCACAGGGAATGAATGTGGGGGATATCCACTTCTCCAACTGCCGCTCGAGTCAGTCACCTGCAGATCGACCACTCCCTCCGAGGCTGATTGCGATGCCCACGTGTGCTGGGAGCGACATGGCTGGATTCTTCATCTCGGGCGAACAAAGCCCAGTCTTTCCTTGCTCGGGACACATACCTAAACTTATGGCGACATCCGTATCGAACATGGCCGCCTCGCGCAAGAGAAGGAACCCATATACAAACGTGGCTTGGTACGCCAGCTCCTTCCATACTCGTATATCGCTCACGAGCGTTGATGTTAACACAGTCACTTCACCAAAGCCAAGAATGCAAGAGACGCAAGGTCAAGTGCAGTGGTGAGAACCCCTGTGCAGGATGTCAGCAGGTCCAAGCGATATGCCTCTATGAGCGAAGTACGCGTTTCCGGTCCGGCCGGCGAAGCTCTATGGTTTCGTCTCGGTCAAGGGACGACTCCGTGGGCGCACCGCTGTCGGGCGGCCTCGCGAAGAGACTCGGCGGCAACGCGCCGTCCGGCATCCCAGAAGATGCACCCATCGACCTAGACGTCAACTACAGTCCTCAGCCGATCAGGCCGGGCAGTTCGGATTATTATCTCAGCCTAGCTCAGCAACTACTTGTGACTGCGAGCCCCACAGATGGCCACGGTGGAGCTCAGTTACAACCTGCGCCTAGAATGGCTGAAGACATGCGAAAGCTGATCCAAGAACGCCCAGGTAGTGCTTCACGGTCGCTTCTCTCCATCATTCCCTTGTCTCGCTGGCTTGAGGTCCTAGACACGTACGAGGAAGAAATTGGCTTGCTGTATCCCTTTTTGGATGTCACGGACCTCAGGAACCAACTCAGGGACGCCCCTTCGCATTCAGCTAGTCACGAGACAGGAGAAGAAGTCCGTCTCAGCCACAAGCTGGAAGATGTTCTCATCCTTGTCCTTGCCGTGATGGCTGTGCTAGAGGAGCCCGATATCAGTAGTTTGAGCGATGATTACACAGAGCAGGTCATGGCTAATACTTGGCGGAGACTTCACACTGGTAACGTGACTGATCACGATGTCAGCCTTAGCATTCTTATGGTAAGTCTATCTAGTGATATTTCGTTCAGCGAAACGCCAGAAGCTTACCAAACCTAGAGTATCTATTATTTCATGACAGACCGAGAGTCGCTAGCCTGGCGGAACATTGGCAGCGTAATAAGAATGCTGCAGGAGCTGGGATATCATAACTCTGCAAATCTACAACACCGATTCAAGTCAAGGGTCGCAAGGGACAAGGCAAAGAAAGCGCTAGTAAGCAACTCCTAGATTTATTCCATACCCGTTGTAGCCCATTTTTTGTGGTTCCTCATTCCTGGTTAAGCGCTTATGCTCTTCATCAATGCTCCTCTGCTCCCTACCCTCGTCAAACATACTCGAAGGAGTGATAGCTAACCCTAGTTGTTTCAGTGGTCTGCTTATACACTTGATAGACGGTGGAGCTTCGGCACAGGGCTACCCTTTGCTATCCACGACTCCGATATCGACTATGACATGGACTTCATGGTGAGCAGAGACTCAAGAACTACAACAATAAATAGTAACCTGTCTCATCACTCTAGGACGAATCGCTCTCTTCGGTGTATTTGAAGGCCATGGTGTCATACTGCCGCATCGCAGCCGAAGTTCGCGATTCCGCGCTTGGAATGCCTTCTCCGAACCACGCGAAAGACGCTGCGCGCGATCTACTCGATTTCAAGGTTGGTGAGTGGCGGCGCAATCTGCCTTCGTGTCTCCAATTCCACGCGGACATGGACTTCGACCCCTTGAAGGGTACAAGAGGCCAATACAGGCTCCGCTTGTTGTTGTATCTTAGAGCCAATCAAATGCGGATCATCATCCACCGAAAGTCAGCGCTTCGGTCCGGCAACGATGCTATTGACACCTCAAGCGTCAATGCCATGGTGGAAGTAGCTCAAGACACAATTCGCGTGCTGGCCAAGTTGATTCAGGCTTCGAATATCTACCATGCGCAACAGAAGACATTCAACCACTTTCTCGAATCCGCCCTATCGGCGTTACTCCTTGTTACCTGTCGCTCCAAGGCTATGGCCGGTCGTTCTTGCACTGCGGAGGTTCAGCTCGCCTTGGAGGTCATAGAGCGGCTGTCTACCTCATCATCTATCACACGAAGACTTGCCAACAAGCTGAAGTGCTTCACAACGAACAACAGAGTGGCTGGGCATCAGGCAAATAAGCCGAGCCCAGACATATGGCCGCAGCAGCCAGCTCGATATGCTAGCGGTTCCAATGATCAGGTTTCAAACGCACATAACAACCCGACAACTTTTAGGAGAGCGTCCGAAATTTCGGCCGATCGGAGCGACAGTGTGTTTGATGGACCACAAAGCAATAATTCCAGCAGGGCCGTACTTGTTCCAAGGCACGATCAGACGAGTCAGGCTACTATGATTCAACCAATCAATGATTTCTCGAGGGACGTGCCGAGCATGAACGAACATATGGTCACGAATTCAATGCAACTCGGACATCCGGACCTAGACTATAGTGAGAAGTTGTCTTCATTGCTAGATTCCGTTGGATATGGCACATCAGAGATTTCGCCAAGTAGTCTATCTGCTGATCTCACGAGCGAAATGGCCGGGGGTCTCGGTTTGCCGATGACTGAAAGATGGGATGGACTGATGTCAGACCTGGGTGACTTCTGGGTAGACTACGATAGGATGATCACGTTTTAAAGATGTGGCTTTAAACCCGGTTATTAGTCAATGATGTCGTCCTTGTTACATAACTATTCACGTGCGAGATTAGACCAGCTTCCCTCTCTCAACTTTTGAACTCTGCGGGCGTATCCTCCTGATGCCTCCAGTCTGCCCGGACAAACTCAGGCAGTGCACGGATACTCCTAAATATCCGATTCAACGTTGGAAACTGACTGAGATCAATGCCCCATCGCAAAGCTCCCTCCGCGGCCGGCGCCAGAGCAACATCGGCCAGGCTGACTTCGTTCCCAACACAGTACTTCCCGGCGCAGTCTTTGAGGATGGATTCAAATGATTGCAGCACTGGCGGCATCTGCTCCTGGCACCAGTCTTGCGCAGATATACCAAGCTTGCCAACTCGTTTGATGACACATAAGTTTGTCCTCGGCTGGAGATCCGCGGCGAGGATGTTATACAGCTCTCTGACTTGGGCTCGCCTGGCCGGATCTGTCGGGAGCAGTGGAGTGGACTTTGGGAAACCCTCTTCGAGGAATTCGAGGATAGCCGTCGACTGGCGGATCACAACCTTGCTGCCGTCAATCAGGTCTACAACTAGTGTTGGAACCGCACCGGAAGGGTTGACAGAATTGTAGCTATCCAAGCTTTGTTCCCCCTTGATCAGGTTGACGTATTCATAATGCAACTTGATGCCTTTCAGCGCGGCAGCAGTGCGCACCCGAGCCGAGCAGGAGGATCGGAAGTATGTGTACAGCGTGAACTTGGCGTCCTGGTAGGCCATTGTTTGGGAGAGAACGTAGCGAGTTGAACCATGGAAATGTTGCTGCGACCCATACGGATATCAGGGGCGGAAATTTCCAGTATTGATTATGCTCAACGGGCTATCGCGGAAAGACATGACTGTTTTTACGTAAAACGTTCTATGCAACCATCTGCTCCGACACTCACGATGAGACTGACTCCGAGGCAAGCCGTTCCATTGAGGACATAAAATTCCCAAGGAGCCATCAAGGACTAACGAGAATGGCAAACATACACCCGCTAGTGCCCTCTACTGCTGAAAGGGGACACCTGCATCGTACCCCACAGAGTCAACGGGTCTCCCCACAGTCTCGGAAACGGAAGCCCCATACGCGGAAACGGAAACTATGCCGGCCCCAGGGATCGGATTGTCGCGGCTCAATAAGCTGCGCTTATGATTCTCGGCACAAGTGGAATGGTAACTGATTGCACGGCTCATCACGACTCCAAACATGATTAATAGTGGGCCCTGGTTCCCATCAACTCAGATCTCACGATGACCTCTGCCGAGATTCATTGAAGAGCATATGTGCGATAAGGATACCCTCAGGCCCGTGGCTCGACGGAACGTCCAACCCATAGGTTCTCATCCGATTCGAACACCTAATTTCATCAGCCACCGGGCGGGTCCGGCGCGAGGAGCAGAACGAAGCCAGGGTCCCAGCACAGGCACTTGGGAGCAGCGTCGGCTTAGGGAAAGATACTGTCATATTGAGCGATGGCATCCAGGAAGTGTTGCTGACAGACGGCCATGAGATAAGTACCAAGAACCAATTGGTAGAAAGTGACGAGAACAAAGAATGTGAGGACCATGTAAAACGAATGCTCAAGCTTTGAAGAAATCTTACGGACGGATGCAAGTCTTAATAGTAGCAAAACACCACCATATCCAACAGCGCTTTAGAACACATCTTAGCCATGTTTTCCTCTAGTCCTACTATTTGAGGCCATAGGAACAATCAGTCCCTGGGTCAGCACTGCTACTCGGACTTGACGTGCAAATTGACCGCCCTCCATAGCAAGGCGGGATATTTATTTACGGATATGGTAAATTTGCATTAGAAAGGAATGTCAAGAAAAAGAAGACAACACTTGAAACTTTAATGGAGAGAACGCTATTGAGAGTACACCCTAGAGTTTTCACATATTGCTAGTGTAAGTGTGACATGAAGGCAACGACAGGCCTCAGATGTGTGTAAGAAATGATGTCTCGAACCATCGTATTTTTTTTAGCGTGTATGGCATGTTTTCTGAGTAATTTTACATAGTTTTTACAGATCCTTCGTCCTTTCCTCGGCATCTGCGAGCCACTGCCTCAACTTTGTCTCGTTGCGCGCCTTCAATCCAATCTTGAATGGCTTTGGGTCAGTGGTCAAGGATGTCGGCACGCTGTTGCATTCTATCGCATCGATAATTGGAGCATCAGCATGGTTCCTTGTTGGCAATATCTCAAATGCCGTGATCAGTCGGATATAAGCCGTGTATAGCTCCCGGTTGGCCAGATGCGAACCAGCGCACATGCGTGACCCTGCACCGTATCCGTAGTGAGGAGTGCCGGCTTCATTGTCGTCGAGGAATCGATCTGGCAAGAATTGGTTCGGTTCCTTGAAGCGCTGTTCGTCATAGTCGGCGGACCATGCATTCTTGAAATGTGTTAGCACCTGTGACTGCAAGTGATTTGGAAGTAGGGCTAGCAAAACGTACCATGAAGAATGTGGTACCGGCAGGGATAACAGTGCCGTTATACGGGATATCCTTGATGCTGGTGCGGGGAAGGCAAATGGGAATGACTGTCCAGAACCGAAGCGTCTCCTTGACGAGCGCCGTGATGTATGGCACCTTTTCCTCAGACAGGCACTTTTCCCAAGCATCTCCATTAGGATAGACTGCTTCAATCTCTTTCAACGCTCTCTCCTGTATGCCTTGGCCGTCTGGAGTTGACAAGTAGGCCAATCCCATGATAATATTGCCGGGCACAGTGTCAAGTCCAGCGGAAACCATGGTAAGGCAAATGGACTTGAGCTCAGCTAGAAATGCTCGAATTAGTAAAGAATAACCAAAGCTAATCATGGACAATATATACCTTCATTGAGCTTCGCTTCGGGGTCTTTTATGATATTTCCCGTGATGCAAGGCTTATCGGTTCCATCGGCAATGCGCTGCTGCAGGTCCTTCAACAAGTTTGTGAGATATCTGTCCCTTCGTACACGATACTCTTCAGCACCGGCATTCTGCTTGCCCCAGAGCCGCAGAAGGGGTACATAGTCTTGCCAATTGTTGCTGGTCGACCTGAAGTTCGAGATCTCGCGTTCTACGTGGGTGATTTCTTTCAAAAGCTCGTCTTGGACATCTCCATTGATTCGGAAACCATAGTTTAGGGTGAGGGATGTGTTCAAGGCGAACCGGGCGAAGTACGGAGTCGGGTCCAGATCCAAACTGCCATTCTTGGAATCGACGAGTAGCTCCTTGATGCTGGCCATGGACTCGAGGTCGAGGATCGGCATGTATGACTGAACAGCAGGTCTGTTCAGAGCCGTGCCCGCTGCCTTTCTTCTGCGCTTGCAAGATTCGTCCCATGGTGATGTGCCAATGGTGAAGCCCTGAGAACTTGACACCACAGAGTGAAACGTGTGGAAAGTCGGCCGCGAAATGAGTGCCGATTGATGGGTGATCCAGAAGTGCTTGACGCTATCATAAGAGTTGACAAAGACGATTCTCTATTGAAAACGTTAGATCAATCGCAAGTTTGCCATGTTCTCATGAGATCTCCCTTACACGGTTGCCCAGTCGAGTCTGAAATACTGGTCCATACTTCGCAGCCCATTTTCCAGCCACACGGGCGTGATCTGTTCCCAGCTGTATCAGATTACCGAAGACAGGGACTCCTGGAATCTCCGGTAGCCCTTTTATTTTAGGGACGTCTGTCGCATTGAGGAATCTGATCAGGGCATAGATGGCCGCAATGACGGCGAAGCCTAGTAGTTGGTAAGACATGGCTCTAGGTGAGATGTAGCTCTATAATAATCCAGGAACAAAGACTGATTTGAATTGAAGCTTTCACATCCAGAAACTATATACTCACTCTACTAATCCCTCATGACGGCCTCCATGGCAGCACGATCCTTGTACGGCCTGCAACTGCTTGTTTTTGACTGGTACGGAGTGCCAAAGGCGATTCCGCCTCCGCATGGAATTCAACGTTTTGCGGGGTAAACAAGCTTTGTAAGCGCCAATGCACATCTTCAAGGGAAGAAATCCCTATGGTACAGCGACTTACGTCGTCTGTAGCCCGTTCGATCTCATGCTGCATGTGAGTGAGTGCTGACACAGAGAGGCGATTCCGATTCCGATTCCAGCAGTTGATGGATAAGCGGGGACACAAATTTCAGTGGCGGCGCAGTGCTAGTCAGCAAATGCTAGTGTAATAGTAAAGAGGACACAGCGCAAAGAAGCAGGAATACATTTAAGACGGTTGCGGTTTTGGCAGAATTGCCCTCGCCTCTCAAATTCTCTAAATTCAGTATCGCCGACTTCATACCCTCTCCCATTCGGAAAGGTGCCAGTGCCCACCTAATGCTTGAATGCATCAGTAGCGGATCCGAGGCGCGACAGCGACTACCGAATAAAAGGCGTCCCTCCCGACATCCATTCTTACAATTCATCTTCGCCGTACACATCGGAGTAAGTGTAATCTGTTGTCGACCTCGAACCGGATTTGCTTTGGCATCGAAGCATCGGCGAAGTAACCGGGTTCCGCAATTGCACAACCCGAACCCGATGGATAAGCCCGACGGATCCGTGACGACTATGTGGCCGCGACTAGAAAATGCCATTAGCCCCGACCAAGTACTTATCTTTGAGTGATATAAAGCCGATTAGCTATGAACTTTAGCGATAATATGATGCCTGAACCTGTCTTTTGGTGTAGTCAAGCAGTTGGTGACCTTTTGCCAACATTTACCTGCACAAACAGTCTGACATCAGTGCGTACCTGGGTCTCCGACTTCTCTAAGATATTCGTCGAGTGGACTTCTTGGAAGGTTTCCCAATCTTCCAATCGTCTTGTGCGTTGATCTCTCTAATACCAGCGCCACCCCCCTCAAAATGCCCACCACCAAGACCCCCAAGAAGCGCATTCATCTTGCCTTCTTTGAAACGGCTTGCACTGGAAATCACATGTGTGCAGGGCAATGGAAGTAGGTTAATGGAATATCAGTACAAGTTTGTTGATTCGGAGCTGATGTGAACCAAGAGAGAAGGTGAAAATTCTCGGAGTAAAGACAGGCTCGGATATTGGATCAACATCGCCAAGCTCGCGGATGAAGGCAAGGTGAGTTGTATCTTCTTTGCTGATTCCTATGCCGGCAAAGACGTTCTTGGCGATGAAATGAGATCGATATTCGCGTAAGTCCATCAATTATGCATGATACTAATCTGTAGACTTAACCGGGAACAGCTCTGGAGCCAAGGTCGCTCAGATGGACCCGCTCGTCATCATCTCAGCCACGGCCGCTGTAACTAAATCAGTCTCGTTCGGAGCAACCTGTAGCACTACATATGAGAAGCCATATATCACTGCTCGCACATATAGCACTCTGGACCATCTAGGGAAGGGTTGCGTGGAACATCGTCACTTCGTACTCAGAATCTTCGGCTGATGCGTTCGGGGAGGACACCGTTCTACCTCACGACGAGCGGTACTCTATGGCAAACGAGTATATGGACGTAGTCTACAAGTGAGTCTCCTAAGACAAGAAGCTGTTACGTCAGGGTTTCAAAACACTGACCAGATACAAGGCTTTGGGAGAGATCTTGGGATGACGGGCACAGGTGTGGGATCTAGAACGGAAGATGGTGTATGATAGTACGAAGATCAGCAAGATTGAACACGATGGTAACCGCCTTCTTTGAAACGTATAAGATGACGGGCCATTCAGCTAAAAAGAGAATTTAGGCAAGTACCTGAAGATGCGAGGTCGCAATCAGGTACTAGTTGAGGTGTAGATGACCGTTATACCAAAGTGACGTATTAGGTTGGTAATGATGTTATCGTTTCAGGCGGTTGTTTCCTACTATACCCCTACCAGTACATCCGTCTCCGCAGCGGGCTCTGGTCTTGTTCCAAGCTGGTGCATCAAAGACCGGTATGGACTTTGCTGCCAAGCACGCTGAGTGCATATTTATCGGGGGTATGCTCCCAGAACAATGTGCGAAGCAAGTCCGTGATACGAGGGCAGCAGCCGCAGCAATGGGGAGAGACCCGTCCGCTCTCAAGTTCTTCACTGGTATCACACCGTTCATTAGAAAGACATTAGAAGAAGCGAGAGCGAAATATGACATCGCCCTTTAAAACGCCGATTCCATAGGAGGTCTAGCGCAGGTAGCGGCGATCACTGGCATCATAAAGAACTTCAGCAAAACTGATATTGTGTGGACACCGAGGAAGGTTGGGCTCAAAATAGCGTTAGGGGGATTCCATCCTTACCCAATGGGGGCCTCTAAACTAATTGCAGATGTTATGGAAGAATGTTCTGAAGTGGCCGATATTAATAGGTTCCTAATTGCTTATGTGACCAATCCCGCCAGCTTCGAAAATGTGGTCTATATTCTCCGACCGGAACTAGTCAAAAGGGGATTGATGTGAGAGGACTACAAGGTGCCTAAAAAGGCCTTTAGGGAGAATCTCTATGGCTAATGGCAAAGGAATTCACGAGATGATTATTATAGCAATACGTTCAGGTGCTACGGTAAGGAATAAAACATATCCAGTCGTACAGCGGAAAGGTTTCATTGTAATAGTCATTACTTTTCACAAACAAACTAAGAACCGCCAGCGCCTAAGCTGCGAGTACAGGCTCAAAGCCTTTTCTCGGTATGGTTCATAAACGCCTCTTGTATTGATGTTATATTTGTTACCTTCAAGTCTAACGTCGATTTACGAAGCTACTTTCATTCTAAATGACAGCAAAAATTTTGCAAATGATCCTGCTCTATACTTTTATTCTTCAATATCACACTTTCATGTTCAGCGCGAGCCTAGACCTCATAATTCGCATACAGACAATGACCAACCCAGCTACGTACGCCGTCACGCCTCCATATGCCTAGAGGCCGGCCCAATTCAGCGGTTCGACGGTCCCAAGTACAGCACCAGCACTCGGCCCGCCAGTCAACAAACCAAGACCGCCGATTGCAAAGCCCTGCCCGATGCGCGTGCCGATCATGGACTTATTCTCTGTGAGCACGCGGAAGCACACGGGCGGCAGCGCAACGACAACTCCGTTGAAGAACCCGGTAACGGCAGCCTCAACGATCATCCCCGCCGCATTATGCACTCCGAGCAGGCACAACATTCTGACACCGTAAAGTATCGTCAACGGCGCCAAAGTGTTCAATACGCCGATTTGATCGGACAGCGCATTAGGTAGAATCCGTCCCATAACCGACCCGGCGTTGAATATGGCCGCCACCTAGAATGCTAACGACGTGCTGGTAAAGCCGCGATCCGCTGGGTAGAATGAAATGTAGAAGATGAGCACGCTCTGTGCGATGAAGACTAGCAGTACACCTAGAGTGAAGGCCATGAAGGGCGCATCATGGAATGCGGTCCAGTCCACCATGGCCCGCGGCTTCGGTGCGTGTACACGTGTTCGCATCACGGCTAGAGGAAGGAGGAAGGTTGCGAGGGCGATAAAGCCAACATATCTCACTGCCCATAGGAAGTCGACCTGTGAAATGAGCCGTTAAAGCACAATTGGACAGATGACGCCGCCAAGCGAGGAGCCGGACGAGACAATACCCACGGCGAGGCCGATGCGTGTGCTGAACCACGTTGGTATCAACGAGACCGTGGGCACGAAGAGCAGTCCAGCGCCAATGCCGACGCAGAAAGCCTGTGCCAGTAGTGCCTGCCAGTATTCGGTGCTCAGCGAGAGCATCATCATCCCGAAAACGACCATGAGGCTGCCGGCGACAAGGAGCAGACGGAGATAACCCCTGTCATAGATGGGCCCAGCAATGAGACCGGTCGGCTGGAGCAGGAAACATTGAATGGAGCCGATCCAGGAAATCTCAGTAGAGGAGGCTCCAAACAGCTCGCCGGATCATAGTAGGTCTGAAAGACTCCGAATGCGCTTATCATGCCCCAAGTATTGAAAAAGAGGATGAAGCCTGCAGCAACTGGAGCCATGCCACGAGTCCGCCATTCGGAGGAGCTGAGGGCTTTGTCGAGCCCAACTGCTTCTTGGTGTCGGTCTCGAGCCTTTCGGCGGGGGCGATGTGACTAGTCGGTTTCGCCGGTGCGGCTTCTTCCTTCAGGATATCTGCAATGACATGAGGATCCATGCCGACGCTGTAAGGGAAAATCTAGCTGGACAGCGGATGATAGTTTCAGCACGCAGCCAAGAGATTTGACCGTTCAGCACAAGCTTGTGTACGAATCAACACCATGTTTTTACGTTGTCGTCAACGTTCGAAGGTAATCACGCATCAGTTTGAATCTCTATTAAACTGGCTTGGAGCCTGGCTTAGCCGTAGAAATAAGGGCTTGAATAAAGACCAGTTCAGCTACATGTATACATGGCATATGTAATTCCGCCGTAACGGACGATTGGCCCCACATATACGGCGAAAGTATGTGGGGCCGTACCACCGCTTTGCCCGTGGCGGCGGAATTGATCACATCAATTGACCCAACATTATTCCGCAGCCCATCAACGAGAGACTCGACCAGTTCCCAACGCTCTTCTCCGCCGCACGGGAGACAATTTATTTGACAGTCGCAAACTGCGCAGGTGTCCACTCGCGACGGGCCGCCATGGTTGACGCCTTGGATGAAGAGCTGGCAGCGGCGGCAACTCGGAGCACGGGTAACGGCCACACCGGGGCCTCATTCAACCAAGACATGTCGACTAGGCGTAGAAAGGTTCGCAAAGGGACTAGGCCTTGCTGGGAATGTAAGCGGCGGAAGATCAGGTGTGTTTTTGCATCGTCCGAAGATCCCACTTGCACCGGCTGCCAGCGGCGGCGTGCGGCATGTGTCAGTCAGGATATGCCAGAAGATTTGGCTCCGGCAAGCAAAGGCAATCGACATCTTTTTGAACGCATATCAAGGGTTGAAGACTTCATAAACGATTTTATTGTTGGCAAGGATGCCGGCACGACAAGTTATGTTGGAAGGGGGCCAGAGCAAGACAGGGGCTCAAGCTCTGATGCCCCAAACTCTCGCTCAATTAACTCAGCATTCTCATCGACTCGAGCTCCCCCCACGCCTGCAGAAGTATGTGAATCATCCAGAGATATATCGAACTTTCCCCCTAATTGTATCTTAGAGTCTTGGTGAATCGGCTCCATATTTCTCACAACTCACATCGGAGTCACAAGCGGTACCAGGTCAACCCGAGGCGAAAACCGTACTTCATCACTTATTTGCAGCATTACCAACTGAAAGATATGCCGATATACTGCTCAAAGAGAGTTCTAGACCGTCATTTTAAACCAATTTAATCAACACCCAACCGCATAGTAAGCTGACACCGGAGACATTTGACGAACCGTACCCGGCGGCTAAACTTCCTGGTCCGAATACACACCCGGTAATATTGGCCAAAGTAATGCTGTTGTTTGCGATCACTCTGCAGTGCCCAGCTGGAGAAATGTTGCATGGCCTTTCTGAACCGAAAGGCGTACTCATGCATCGCTTAGTGACGACTGCTAGGACTTGGGTAACAACCAAAGAAGAAATGCATGGAACCATTGATGGTCTGTGCTGCATCATGCTGGAGGGTGTTTTTGAGATAAACTGTGGGAACCTTCGGCGAGCTTGGCGCTTTATCGCAGAGGAATGACGGTCGCTCAGTTGATGGGTATCCACCGCTCTCCTATACCACTGCTTCGTCGCATAGACCCGGAGCTTGATGCCAAGCCAGATTTCATGTGGTTCCGTATCGTTTATATGGACCGATATCTCAGCCTGCTCCTCGGCCTACCTCAGGGGACGACTGATAAGTCTATGGTATCGGCACCGGTTTTGCGGCATGAACCACCGCTCGGTGTATTTGAGCGACAACTTACAGTCATCGCATCTCGCGTCCTGGAACGAAACGAAAGCCCCTTCTCCGCGAGCGAGATTGCAACAACCTCGTCGATCGACTCCACGCTATTGAGAGTTTCAAAGAGCATGCCTGCAAGCTTCTGGCGACCGGCCAGCTTTCACAACCTCAGACCAGGATCGCCGGATACTCTGTCAGAAACAGTACGCCTCTCAGCTCAGGTCTACTACTATGGCCTACTGATTCAGCTCCACCTACCGTATATGATGCAGACAGGCGACAGTATCGAGCATGAGTACTCCAAAATCACCTGCGTAAACGCTAGCCGAGATATAATGACCCGCTTCATTGCTCACCAAAGCTTCAACCCCATGTCATCCTGTTCGAGACCGGTGGACTTCTTTGCTCTCTTGGCAGCAATGACGCTTCTGCTTGCTCATCTGGATGCTCACCAACACGGAGAAGCAACCAATTTCCTAGCTCACCAGCGCCTGAGCGACCGCGCCATGTTGGACCAGGCTCTAGATCAAATGACCAGTGACATTCACAAGAATCTGATGACCGAACACAGCGCTAAATTGATCAGGCAATTACTCAGCATCGAGGCGAACGCAGCTGATGGGAGCAGTTACACGGCCAGGAGCGTAATAGGGGATGCTGATACGCAAGAGGGCAAGGAAGGCGAAGAGCTTCGCTTGCTTATCCCGTACCTCGGCACTATCAAGATCTCTCGCCAGGGTCCCATCTCTCGGCAACCGTCACTCTGGAATGCGGCATCTCGACTGCGTCCGAGTCTTCATGCGGAATTTCCACACAGTGAATCATTCGTCGCATCCAGTAGCACTGTCGCATCTCCACCCTTGACTGAACAGGTAAACCCGCGTCCACAAGTGCACGGAGATGAGCAACCTCCACCACAAGATGCTGGCTCTCGATGTGAAAACGTCGCTCTGCAGTCTGATGTGGGAATCTTTCCCATTGCGGCCGAAGCCAGCGACTGGGCTTTCCAGGGTGTCGACATGGCATTTTTCGATAGCTTGATGAGAGGAACATCCTACGAGGACGCTATTGGTCTCGAGCAGCAGTGGGTCGAAGATACACCAGAGATGGCTAGTAGTCATGGAAGGTGAACCTTTCAAACATGATGCCCCGACCCAATATGTAAGGAAATTGATATGCATCGAACGTCATCCTAGACCGTGTACAGGAAACCATGGTATGTAAGGCCGGACCCTCCAACAGAAGTAATAGTACCATCACCAAAGTCTGTATATCTGATGTCTGGTGCGCTTTTCGACGTTACTGCGTACGAGGCGACGGACTTGTTCCACAAAACCCGGTCGAGCCTTCACCAAGACTCCTAAATAGAGCCATATCGACGCCTTGTAACACCCAATCGTCTATATCCGCCTCTGGTCCCGGTACAAGGACATGTATCTCCTGTGTGGTGCTAGTGATGGATGGTGGGAGAAACTGGCTGGAATTTGCTGGATGTTGTTTGAATGGAGCTGGCAAATCCTGGTACGATGGAACCGTTTGCCAATCCGCATTTATTGGTTCACCGTTGCTAATTTCGAAGCCGAAATAAGTGGCCACGGATGAACTTCCTGCTTGTCCCTGCTCGCATCCATTTTGCGTCACATCGAGAGACTGGGAGATGGACAGGCTACTATGTAGATCGTCGGGAGGCACCTGATTCAAGTAAGGATCATCAAAGAACGACGGGCTATATCCAATATTGATTGTCCCAAAGTAAGGAATCTCGATGCACAGTACATCAGAGGTCTCATTGGCATTGCCGGGACATCGAGGCTCCTGATGATCAACTTTCGATGATGCACTGACATGATAGTCCGTCCCTCCCGCGGACTTATCATCAATGATTAGAAGGGATTTAAGAATGCTGGAAATCTTCTGCGCGATCGCATCTTGACTCCTTTGGGCCGTCATCTCCATGATATCCAAGACGCTCTCTAACAGTCCCCGGTCGCTCAGTCGCTGGTTTGTAAGCGAATGCAGGCCATTGACGCCTTCAGCAGCGTCGTTTAATATTCTGCGACGAGCTTGTATGTGCACAAGGCAAAGTGCCGTAGCAGCAATAAAGACAATAAAGTCTACGCCACGGCAATAACTAGTTCCGAGAATGGAATGGCGAAAGGCCACGAACCGAGCGAGAATTGTACGACTAGCTATTGCAGCTGTCATCTTGCCGTAGACACAGTCCGGGCTCGCCGAAGACCGTTGCACCACATACGGCAGATACAATTGAACTAAAAGGTGTTGATGGGCGAATTGGGTCATGACTCGAATAGTCTCTTCAAATGCCTTGGCGTCACTGCCATCAATGACACTCAGGTCAGGCGGCAGAAACCACCACTGTGGTGACATCAATGCTGCAGCCTCCTGGAGAGTCTGGTCAATCTTGTATGTTGCGATGAAGTCGAGTCGCTCAGCGCTGTTTCGCTGCAGGATCAGTCCAGCTGCGGCTGATTCCATGCGCTCCAGGCGTTCCAAAGCCGTACAACTCTCGAGTCGCCTCAACCTAGCAAATACGTTGTCGAGCGATCCTTGTGGAAGACCCAGCATTAGCGACAGATACCGATCTGACGTGAGCAAACGAAACCACATGTAGGCCGGGTCGATACGATTCTGAATACCTAATTCCAGTACTAGGCTCGATGGACTATACCCCGAATGAAGGCCCATCATCTGCGCTAGAACCATGGCTCTTCGGTTGATCAGCCACGCGCGTCGAAGATTGCCAGCGTTGTTATGGTACATGCTCTCGATCATGACACACTCAATGCCTTCGAGGGAGCTGACAATCTCGTCATCACTTGTCACAAGTCGACTAACTGTTCTTACGGCGCGAGACATGATGGTGCGTGGTTCCAGATTCCAGTTAGTCAACTTTTCGACCGAGCTCGGAGGCATGCCTTGTATGAGAATGCCTAGCATAAGAAGTCTCCTTGCGATCACAACCGGACGATGTGGTTGCTCAGGGAGTTGTAATATGCTTCGTGGTGACAATACTTCCCTGGAGAGGAACTCGCAGTACGGTACACAGATAACACCGTGGAATAAGACCGAAGCATTGGCCGGAACGCTCAATATTAAGTCCAGGTCGTGCCTACTGGGCCATACCGCTAAGAGGTCCCGGGACAGATCACCAAGGCTGTCAATTGTATTGCTCCCTACGTCAGGAACGGGAACCGTCAGCGAGGCATAGGGAGAATGGTCCGCGTTGACGACCGATTCACCATGTCTGGGGGTTTGCTTGGTGAACTGTTAGATGAATGTATATTTCGAAATGAGATGCACTTGCCACTGGCACTCCATCCACTCCTTGAGTCAACCGATGCCTGGAGAATGTATTGGGCATTTCGGCATCGCTGCGTTGGACCAGCTGTTCAACCAACGATTCCATTCGGCTGATCCTATCGACCTTTCCACCGACAGGCCCTCCCTCGTCATCAAATTCTTGGCTAATGCATTTGGTGTCCCGACTCCTGCATCCATCACATACTGCTTCGGCAGGGTTTGCAAATGTGCATCGAGTTTTGCGCCGCTTGCACTCCCAGCAGCTCTGTGTGCCTTTGCGGATCCTTCTTCTCTTGGGTGGCCTTGACGTTTCATCCGCCGCGGAGGAAACGCAGCCCGGGCGCACTTCCGACATTTTAGCGTTCAAGAGCGCCCCCCATTCAGCTAGTCCCAGCAGATAATCTCTTCGGGCGAGTTACGAAAAATAACAAGTGGTCTATCGGTTTTCGAAAGACAGAGTGATGGTGCAGATGGGGGTCCCAATAATGACCGTTGTTGCAAGTATTCAAGGTGTCAGAAATCGTGTCTACACTTGTCACTTGATCAGCGCTTTCACTGCCCCAGCATAGCTGAGAATTCCGCCGCGGCGGAAGACCTGTGCACAGGCCCCCGCTGGGGTGAACAGCACTACATTGTGTGAATGGCAGCACCATGAATGAAGCAAGCAGCAAAATCCACTAAATGAATGGGTCTCTCAGGATTGCGATCAATAGTCCGTCCATTGACCAATCAAGGAACTTAATGCCCGGCGCCAGCTATCAGGCAACCCATATACTCCGCGGTCGTAGGAATGGATCCGGCGGTCCCGCAAGCTCGATTGCATCTCTTTGGCGGTTTGATACCCAGCGCGACCGCGGTAGCTTAATGTAGAACATGATCACGAGCATGTATAAAAGATGCCGGAGCTACTCCTGTTTTGCTGCGCTTGCAGCCAGCTCACGACTCATCAAACCCGTCAACTGTCAGCTCGAGGACAATAACAGATCGAAATCAATTCTGACACTTTAACATGGTCAAGATAGCAGTTGCCGGAGGTTCTGGGCGTAAGTTGTCCGTCTTTGTTCGACTCAACCATGCATCACAGCTAACCTATCTTGTAGAAGTTGCCCGTGAGATCATTGACGCGCTTGTAGTTGCCAAAAAGCATGACGTGACTATTTTGAGCCGAACGGTGGGAATGGCCTCATAAGCAATGCTTAGGCTCGTCCATTGATCGCACGCTGATATCATACTTAGGATACTCCGAGCATTGACATCAGACATGGGATTCATTGGCGATCTGTTGATTATAATGACAAGAAAGGGTTGGTAGGAGCTCTTGAGGGCATTCATACCGTCTTGTCTTTTGTGCAGATTCTCTCGGATCTTGGTCAGATGTCGCAGAAGAACCTCATTGACGCCGCAATCAGCGCCGGTGTGCGACGCTTCGCACCGAGCGAGTACGGAAGGTAAGGTGGCTCATCATGTTCATTGAGTTTCTTCAAATCCATGACTCACGGAACAAAAGCAAGGAAACGGTCGAAATGGCTTGGTGGAAAGGGAAGGAAGAGATCAGAGAGTACCTGAAGCAGGTGAATGAGAAAGATAACGTAAGAGATTTCCATGCTACAACAGTTTCATCTGATTATAACCAATCATCCGACAGGTCCTCGAATACACTCTATTCCAGCCCGGCCTTTTCTTAGACTATCTAGCATTCCCCCACAAGACTGCGCGTCACGTCGATCCACTGCAAAGCGTTTTTGACGTCCAAAACAGCCGTGCGATCGTGTTAGATGGTCATTACGACCCTGTCATAACTCTGACTACAGTCGCCGATCTTGCCGCGATTGTCGCTCGAGCGGTAGAATACCAGGGCGTTTGGCCTACGACAGGGGGTATCAGAGGCAATAGACTCAAGTTCTCCCAGATCGTCGAGATTGGTAGTAGAGTTCGAGGTATGGATGATATTCATATGCGCCCCAAAAAAAGAGATCCACAGCTACTCATACTCCTGCAGGGCGTCCATTTACTGTTGACAAGGCGACAGTCGAAGACCTAGAGGCAGGGACCTTGAGGACATCATGGCGCCTGGAAGCCGTTCATCGAGCAGTCTCCGAGGATCAATCCTCCGCTCTTCTCAAAGGAGTACTCATTGGCACTCTCTTAAGTAGTTTGAAGGGTGCATGGGACATAACGGACGAGATGAATCAGCTCTTCCCAGATTACGAATTCACTTCAGCTGAAGCCTTTCTCTCAGATGTTTGGAAGGGAAAGCCGTAGACGGCGACGAATTACTGTCACTAAGACAATGATATGAGTTTTGATTGCATTATGCAACATTGAATATGGTAGGGAGTCGTTTTCTCTCCGAAGTGTCCTTGCCGTCAAGTTGAGATAGCTACATTATTGATCTCAGCTCTGCGCCCCGGTCTAGCATAGAGCAGAGTGACGGCGCTCAAGTCTGAGACTAGCTTAAAACAGAGAATATGCATCAAGCGCTGCGTCAAAAGCGGCATCTAGCTGCGCCCCCAGAGCTTCGGCTGCGCTTTTGAAAGTCGAAGGCACTTTGTCTGCAATGGCCGCGCTCAGCTTCCCGCTCGCATCCTTTTGAGAGCTTAGTGTCAAGTAGATGACCGGACTGAGCAATAACTTGTCGAACTTCGGCTTCGTCGCCACGATCTCAGCCAATGTTGAGTTGGTGTCCTTGATTAGATCGGCGGTGGTGACAGCAACAGTGAAGGTGTCAATGTCGCTGAGCGTGTCAGACTTCTCAGCTGTATCTGTGGCTTTATTGATGTCGGCCAGTAGAGAGGTGGATTTGACAGTGATGGGTAGTGCACCCAATAGGTCACCCGACCATGACGCGACAGTGTCATTCAGCGATGCTGTGTCGGCGCTGATGGTGTCTAACGCAGCAACGATTTCTGCTCCGTCTGCGATCGCAGTCCCCACGAGGGAAACAAGGCTGAGGAGGGCATATGACAAATTCATAATCAATAGTGATCATTCAAAGAGACAATATGCAATTCGCGGCCACAGTCTGGTCTTGAGATGTCCGGGACTCCGTGAACCGCATAAGGGGCCAACTCGGGCGAGCCTTTAAGTAGGAGTTCTGATCTCTGGTCTATTGGGGCCCTAGCACGTCATATCTCGGCAATCAGTGTCTATACACTGCGCTGCGATATCCTATCATTTCGGTATCATATGCCATTCGGGTCAAGGATATAGCGGAGCCCCTCAAATATGTCACGCATGGTCCCCTACTGTACAGACTACGCCAGAACATCGCCGTGAGGCTGGATGCCTGAGCGGTGCGTGCAAGGGAGGGTGGCTCCATTGCACAATAACCGGCAGATCTGGACGTAACCAAACATGCAGAGCATTATGCTTTTCCAGGCTTCATGTCATAAGCTTGTGCTGGAACTAGAAGATGATTGGTTGAAAAATTAAAGGCCCAGAAGCTTAGTTTGGGGAACCCCTGAAAAACCTGGGGTAAACGCCCCTGCGAGCCGCGGTGATCTACATGGAGCTTCGGCAGCATGTGAGGACGTCGCTGCTGGGCTAACATCGTAACAGGACTGGCTGACTAGACTAGCTTACTCTCTTCTATAAGCCCGGTCTACGTCACGCCCACTTGCAATCCCATGAGCAAGTCGGTGTAACATCTAATGAAAGAAATGGTTAGGATTCTCTCAGCGGCGAGGTAGATATGTTTCAGTTGGATGCTACAGCACGACCGCAAGTACGAAAGTTTGAGAATCATGCGACAAGCACAACTGCTAATCCAGAGTACGAGGAATGGATATCCAAAGCAAAAATAGCTAGCTTCGCGAGGTGAGACATCAAAATCCAAGTATGAGGAATGTTGTCGATCGCTAGGGAGATCAGGAATGCTGCGGATGTCTCAATGGTGGCAGAAACCATATTAATACACATCTATTACTGGTCTTCTGCTTCTCGGTGCCTCTTGTGAGAGCTAAAAGTGCAGCGGGAAGGAGAATGGCTATAGATATTTATTGGATCGGCTTACTATTCTTGACGCCATGCGTGGCGCTGGTATTAGGGCGTGGCCTGTTACTACAACCGTTCAGGGGCAAGCGACTTGAAGTGAGCGTGATAACGCAGCACGATGCAGAAGCCGGGAGATTTAGGAGGTCGTTTCTCCAAGTCTACCTGCTCGTGATGGGCTCGGAGTGGCTACAGGTACGTGACAGGAACTGCGCATCGGAAGGCCAGGGCTGACAAAGCCAAAGGGCCCGTACATGTACTCCCTGCTCCGGGACGAGAAACAACTAGCACCATCAATCGTTGCGATCCTCTATACAGCGACATACGGCGCTGCAGCCGCATCAGCACCATGGACAGGTTACTTGGCAGACAAGTTTGGAAGACGAACGGCTTGCATTACGTTCTGCGCTATACACTCTCTTGCATCGATATCCGTTCTCTTCGATCGCGTCGAGATCCTTGTCCTGGGTCGGGTCCTCGGAGGTATAGGAGTCACGCTGCTCTGGACGGCATTCGAGAGTTGGATGATTAGCGAACACAACTCACGCAAGCTCGGCCAGAGCTCGATACCCTTGGGCGCCATGTTCGGCGTCATGACCACAGCAAATTGCATCACGGCGATCGTTGCCGGCGTGGTTGCGCACTGCGTCGTCCTGACTCTTGGGTCAAAGACGAATCCGTTCCTGCTTGGATTGTTCCTTGACGCCTGCGCAGTCTTCCTGATGCTGAGAACGTGGAACGAGAACCATGGTATCAGTGCGCTCTCCGGTGTAGAAAGTCGACCTGGGAATCCAGTAGGAGCGAAGCCATGGCAACGAGATATTATTGAATCCTTTCGAGACTCGAGAATATTGATCCTAAGCTTGACGTCGTGCTGCTTCGAGGGCACCATTTTCTTGCTCATGTTCTACTGGCCCGGTGCGCTTCAAGCAGCCCACAGTCCTGACCAAGCGAGTGGTGATGATGCGGTACCCTATGGAGTCATATTTGCAAATTTCATGGCAACAATGGTCCTTGGCGCACTTCTTTTTGGAATGCTGATGCATAAATGGGATGGAGGCACTCCCGACGATTCATTCCTCGCGACTGTGCTACTCTCGGGGGCACTGCTTCTCGCTGGTATCAGCTTTCTCGCCGCCGCCTTCGCGAAGACAGAACTGCAATTTTTCTGTGCCTTTCTAGTCTTGGAAGCTTGCAATGGCATGTACGTACCCAGTATTGCGTATCAGCGGGGCCGGGTTGTGAATGATTGTGGACGGGCGACTATCTATGGCTTGATGAACATGCCACTGTTCATTTTTGTGATCGCAGCACTGCTAACGACGAGCAAGGACGGCGGTAAGTTACCCTGAAACCTTGACGAAGCCATAAATACTAACGGAGGCCACGATCAGATGACCATCAGAGTATGGTTTTCATTTTCTGCGCCGCGTTGTTATTGGTTGCAGCTGTTACCAGCTTCATTGGCTTGTGTGACCCACAATCGAGCAAGGGTCTTACAGAACTTTATTCGTCGGACATGCCAGAATTGGACGAGAAGGAAGGGAAGGAAGTACACGGCTAATAGCTGGGAGGTGGGACGTCATGATTAGTTCCACTGTTCCTGCGAGGAAAATTGTTGAATCGGATGATATGCTCATAGAGACCTAAACAGACGCGGTCATCAGGACGCCATACGCCTAATATAATGCATGCCAAGCAGGGTTTCAAATCAAGCCCATGGCCAGGGAGCTCACTCGTCGTCCTCCCAATCATCCTCTTCCATTTCCGCCTTGGCAGCATTGGTTTCCTCGGCATCACCAGCTAGGCCCTCGCTGTCAACGTCCTCTTCAGCCGCCATGATCTCATCGTAGAGATCGTCGCTATTGTAATCATCGTAGTCCATCTCTTCATCTTCGTCGTCCTTGTCATCTTCCTTTTTACCGCTCCGCGCAGTCTTTTCCTTCTTTTTCCGATCCACGTTCTCTTTTTGCTGTTTCCGGCGTGCCTCCTTCTCCTTGGACTTGTGCTCCCAACGCTTCTCCAACTCCTGTACCTCTTGTTTGGATTTGTGAATATGTTCATGCCACATGACCCTTCCACTACAGATGCCTTCTTCGACCTTGGTCATGCGTAACTTCATGCGGGGTCCGAGCTCCACCAGTTTGACTGCTCTTTTCTTGACATTGCCGTCATTGACGCTGTCGTCATCATCGCCGGCTTCTAGTGCGGCAGCACGTGCCTTCTGCGATAGAACCCTTCGTGGTGCGTCGTCAAAAACCTCCACTTGGTTGTCCTCCTCCATTTCACTGTCGTCGCTCGTCCCGTCCGTCATGTACCCATTGCCATCCTCGCCACCAATCATGTAGTCGGCGATGTCCTCCAACTTGCCAAGGTTAGGCACACCACCCTTCTTGGTCTTCTTTGTATTGAGGAGTTTCTCGGCGGCATTGAGCCTCCTCAGGGGCTTTGAAAGCCCGGCAGCCTTGGTTGTGATGGCGTAGTGCCGAAAGTTGAGCACGAAGCTGCCGTCGTCCTTGTCCTTGGCGGGTTCTCGGTTGAGCAGTAGCACTCGTCGAATAGACTTGATGGGCGTCTCTTGTGGATTGATCGGAGGGAATAAGGACCGGAAGACGGTAGTTGTAAGTGATTCGAGGTGTCTCGGTACTCTGGAACCGGCGTCGTTATCGGGGGTGATAAAGTTGTTCATGACCAGCAGAGGAGGAGTGAGGAACTCCTTGCCACCTCCCCTCGGGTGTCGCTGAGCTTTCCTCACATCTTTGGATAGCGAGTACTTCTCGACGCGGAAGTGTAACGTGGGTCCTCTCGGGGCAACAGCAACGCGCAAGTTGGTGTTGCCAGACTCGGATCTCGAAAACAGCATAAGATGGGTGACGCCGAGAGGGCCGGTCATGGTAACGTAATCTCGAAGTCGATTCGCGCGGCGTTCCTTCAGACGAGTCGCTGTTCCCGGTTCCATGACTGCACGCACATCCTTGGCCAATTGACTGATGCTGGATCCAACCTCGCCGGCGCCAATGCGGATGACCATGCTCTTGGGATCTTTGGTGCTTGCATGGCCGAGACTCGTAGCTTTAGACTCTGGGTTGCTTGCGCCAACATGAGTGCGCTTCTTGGTGCGTCTACGCGCCATGACGGGATACTAAGACAACAAGTGCGTACGAATGGGTATAAGAAGTCGAAGACAAGAATCTTGGGCCAAGTCGCAGCATTTGGCAGAGAATTGGTATGGGCTAAGCCGAGTTTGCGCCCGCTGCAGCTAGGGACTCGCTTGCTAGAAATTTTTGGGCTTGTCCCGCTATCAGTCTCTATCGGGCGGCAGTACCAGAGTTAGCGGCGCGATAAAACCCCACGCCCCGCTGATAAGACCAAAGGCGGTCAAAATTTCCAGTGTCAGTGGGCGGGTGTGAGTCGTTCTGTCATTTCCTTAAAGCCGGCCGATCGAAGCCTCCCCGAGCTCCAGGAATCTCAGGATCAATGATGCTGGCCAACAAGCGAAGAAAGCTCTCCCACGCAGAGCCCGGGCGATCCAAGACCAAGGCTTCTGCAGTCTCCACTCAGAAACCACGACCACTACAAAGGAGCAAGCGAGACACGCGCAAGGAAGCCATCGTCAGCTCCAGTGAGAATGAGGGCAGCAGTCAAGACAGCAGCGACGAGGAGGACGATCGAAGCGGCAGTGAAGGGAGCGTTCAAGACAGCAACGACAACACCGGTGGCGAACTTGAACATGGGGCTGCCGACGCTAGCGACTCAGAGAAGGAAGAGGCAGATGAGCAATTGCCCGAGACTTTCAAAGAGCTGGTAGGTGACCCTTCTCGGCGTACATGCTCCCCTCATTGACTTACGTGTCTTTCCAGGGCATTGTCGATTCCTTGTGCGAAGCATGCGATCTCCTAGGCTACAAGAAACCCACTCCCATTCAAGCCAAATCGATCCCCTTGGCTCTTCAGAACCGAGATCTCATTGGTCTTGCCGAGACTGGAAGTGGAAAGACGGCGGCTTTTGCGCTGCCCATCCTGCAGGCCCTGCTCGAGAAGCCTCAACCACTGTTCGGTCTTGTGCTTGCACCAACGAGAGAGTTGGCCCATCAAATCGGCCAGGCATTCGAGGCTTTGGGAAGCATTATCCATCTTCGTGTTGCCGTCATTGTCGGAGGTCTCGACATGGTCCCACAGGCTATAGCACTGGGCAAGAAACCTCACATCGTCGTCGCCACTCCTGGACGACTGTTCGACCACCTAGAAAAGACAAAGGGCTTTTCGTTACGCGCCGTCAAATACCTCGTTATGGACGAAGCCGACAGATTGCTTGATATGGATTTCGGTCCTATTATCGAGAAGATTCTCAAGTGCCTTCCTCGAGAGCGCAGAACGTACCTCTTCTCTGCTACCATCTCATCAAAGGTGGAAAGTCTCCAGAGAGCAGCCCTGCGTGACCCCCTGCGCGTGAGCATCAGCAGTCACGACCACCAAGTTGTTTCTACCCTGATTCAGAACTACATCTTCATTCCGCTAGTCTTGAAGGATGTCTACCTAATCTACCTCTGCCAGGAGTTTGCCGGGCGCACAATTATTGTCTTTGCTCGCACCATTGTCGATGTGCAACGCATCTCAATCATGTTACGCACTCTTGGTTTTGGTGCCATTCCTCTCCATGGACAGCTCTCTCAGTCCGCTCGACTGGGCGCGTTAAGCAAGTTCAAGTCTGGCTCCCGAGAGATTCTCGTTGCCACTGATGTCGCTGCTCGTGGTCTGGATATTCCAGGCGTAGACCTGGTCCTCAACTACGACCTACCCCAGGACTCGAAAACCTATGTCCACAGAGTGGGACGTACCGCCCGTGCTGGAAAAAGCGGACGTGCTCTTAACCTCGTGACTCAGTACGACCTAGAAATCTACCTCAGAATTGAGCATTTTCTTGGCAAGAAGCTGGAAACGTATGATGTCGACAAGGCAGAGGTCATGGTCTTCAAGGCGCGTGTGGAGGAGGCGCAACGACATGCCAAGACGGAGGTGAAGAACTTGATCAACGACCGAGGAAGAAAGGGAGCCGTGCTCAAGGGCAAGTTTATCAAGGGCGGAAGAAGAAAACGTGACCACATGGATGCCGAAGAGGGCTAACGGGGTATTTCCTCCGGCTTTCGTGATACCCAAATATGGCGTTCCTTCGGGTGGGTTTTGGAGTTACCCGGTCTTTTCCCCTACTAGAAAGGATGGCGAAAGAATTGTTCGTTGTTTTCTTTCGCCTCGATTTGAGCTATGTATTCCGTTTGTGGGTAGTGGTGTTATATAGTATGAATGAAAAGTTCACCAGCAGCGCATCTACTTGGTGGAAGGTTAGGTCATGTTTACATTATTAAGTGTCTCCTGATTCTTGCGACATTGATTGATATTCGTTGAACCATCCTCGCTTTCTTTCAAAATAGTACTACAACGCAGTATACAGCCGTGCGACTAGACACGCCACTCGATCTGCATGTGTTTATGTGACACCACAAGGTACACTTGGCGGTTCATCAGCCATCGCGTACATGTCCATTCATTTTCAGGCAACGACTACCAGTACTTCCTATGATTGGAGTGAAGGGGAACTGCCGTTTCGGTGCAATCCCAATTCTACTGGCAGGAGGCCAACCCCCATGCTACCTCTCCGAATTGGAACGCCGGACCCCCTTCCGTGATGCTCGTGTCACATTGGGCCTTCGTTGCACCATCTGCCGAACAAACCAATCACCATGGGAAAGGTGATCATAAGAAACCTGGGCAGATTGATCGTCTATGGTCGGAATAACTTCTTGTTTCAACGATGGAGCGCTGGTCTTAACTGGACCTGGTCCGCTGGTTGAATTGGGATTATGGCCGTTTACACCTTGAGTTCTTCTAATGACGATATATCAGAGTAATTGTTTCTATACAGGAATTAAAGCAGCACTATCGAGTACCTTTGTCTTTCAACGGCGGCGACAACAACAGCTGTTCCTATCATGGGTCTCTTGAAGTATTTGACTATCGCAGCTCTATCGACATTCATCCCGAGCGCCGCCGCGTTGCTCGCCTTCCCGGGAGCGGAAGGTTTCGGGCGAAATTCCGAGGGTGGCAGAACCGGTTCTGTTTATCATGTGACAACGCTCTCGCAAGTCTTTTTTTTTTGTATCGATGGTCGAAGATCTTTCTGACTGAGGACTCCTGCGTAGCGATTCAGGAACGGGGTCATTCCGCGATGCCGTCTCGGCTGACAACCGCATCGTTGTTTTCGATGTTGGTGGAACAATCAATATAACCGATCGGGTCGTAGTATCGAAGGATATCTATATCGCCAGGTAGACCGCTCCTGGTGGCGTATGCGCCTTTGACCAGATGATCATCCATGTCCGATACCAAAGCTTATCAAACTTTACACAGGGCATTACCATTTACGGTAATCGTCTTTCTTTTTCCAACTCCGACAATACAATCGTCCGATACGTGCGATTCCGCATGGGCGCAAGTGGGGATTCCGGCAAAGGTTCGACTTGAAGACTCTTCCCTTTCCTGCTGGCCGCTGACAGACTATAGACGGTTTCACCATCGCAGAAGGTGAGAACATGATCTTCGACCAGGTCTCGGTCACATGGGGCCGCGATGAGACCTTCAGCATCAATGGCGACGTATACAACGTACCGATTAAGAATTCCATCATTGATCAAGGACTTGAGATACACTCTTGCGGTGGTCTTATACAGACAGACTACAGGGTCAGTCTGATCCGGAATTTATATATTGACAACAAGACTCGTAATCCCAAGGTCAAGGGGATGAACGATTTCCAGAATAATGTAAGCCAGAAATACGTGCAGCATACTGGGTGAGAGCTAAATAAATCCCTATCCAGGTCATCTATAACTGGGGCGGTGGAGGTGGCTATATTGCTGGCGACAGTGACGGCCAAAGTTATGCAAACATTATCAGCAACTACTGCATATCGGGGCCTGATACAAGCGTGACAGCTTTTAATCGTGGGAACGCGAATTTTCATGGCTGTAAGTTACGATGCAACCTGAAGTCGTCCTTGGCTCTTTATGCTCCCCCGTTTTCCAATGAATTCTCCATGCTGTAGTCTCGACGAAGCCCTGCTTACGAGGAGTAGAGGTCTCTGAAAACTACTACGATAGTGACCAGAACGGTGCACTCGATGGCTCCGCCTTATGCGTCAAGGCAACCTGCTACGCCGATATGGACATCCTAACTACGAAGTACGATTACCCTGGTCCCAGCACGTTGATGACGGCCGCAAATGCCGTGACTTGGGTCCTCAACAACGTCGGCGCCAACTATCCGTCTCGTGACAGTGTTGACAAGCGCCTCTTATCTGAGGTCCAGACCTGGGGCACCACGGGAGAGCTGATTAGCGACGAAACGGCTAGTCCTATGTACGGGCCCGGGTATATCACGAGCGGTACTAAGCCCACGGATACAGATGGCGACGGATCCCTGATGTTTGGGAGCAGGCTAACGGTCTCGATTACCAAGACGCTAGTGATGCTATGGCCATCAGTAGTTCGGGCTACGCGAACACAGAGGTCTGTGTCAACTCGTTGGTTCCATCCACCAATGGGTCTTAGTCTCGGGTCTAGGTGGGCGGATACATGCTGTAGTGCGAGTGATGAGCATATAAGATCTTTCCGATATCATGCAGGGTCACTTTTTCCATGAGGTATTTTTCCACAATTAGTTCTTCAAACGTGGACAAGAGAGCTCTCGTGCAAGTTGGCGAGATCAGCAATGCACACATACATACCCGAAAAGCTCTTAGCAGGTCTCAGGAGCTAGGCGAGGCACGTAAGCTTGCAATATTTCATGCCACCTATATCATCATTCACAGGCGCTGGCGACTCCGTGTTTTGGCCTGAGCTGTTTATCCACCGGGACGGCCATAAGGTAAGTTGAACAAATTGAAATACAGACAGTCAAATAAGATGCACAGCTGTAGAGAAGGAACTCAGCTGTAATAGAGAACGCACATACGATTCTTTTCAATAGTAGAACCACACCAGAGTCTGGATCGTCGCTGCAAAGCAACTGGCCGGGTGTTGGATATGCGAGCCATACCACCGTATCGGCTATGCACGGGCAAGACGCAGGGCAAGATGCAGCATCGACGCCTCCCGAAACAGGCCTCTAGGCCACGACGATTCCAATGCCCTAGGGTTGAGTGCACTCTCATCGGAATACCTCGTTGATTACAATTTGGACGCCTCCGAAGACACCTGTCTTGGATATACGACCAATTCAGAGGTGGCTCTCTCGGTTTCCGTTCCTCTTCTCGGGTTTTCATTCTATGTATCCTTTCGAGAGCCAGAAGGACTTTCCGAAAAGCATTGGACAGTATTCACAGCCTACATCCACCCTTGGAATGGATAGATTGTTAGTAAACGCTAATACTTACAACAGTTGCTTCACCGATAATATGTACGAGTATTGTCCACAGATATCGACCACTAATACCGGCAACTACGCAATATCAGCACTTACGAGGGATATCTCAAACCTTCATCCCAATAACGATATCCAGGGCGTACCGCATATAGAGAATACCTCTAATCTATGTCTCACTCCATACCAGCTATATTCACGCCGACCCTCGGGCTCCGTACAAGAAGTCTCATAGTAAAACACCAATGGTACTATGTAGTCCTACAACTGAGCAGCTTGCAGACAGGGACGTGCCGACTGTCGAATCGATCCTTCATGTCCAGCAGCCAACATTTCTTTCGCGGTGTTGTCAAGACGAGGGTAAGCCCAATTTGCGTGTTTTATTTGATCCCTTCTTTTTTCTTCTTCTTCGTCCCCGATACGGTGTTGACCCTAAGAGGCTAGGCTCGTTGTTGTTCGAGCAGAATTAGTGAGTCAATGAGAATGCGAGGCTACAGGGAAAATAACACAAGAATGTGGACTTCGGGTTCTTAATACACAGAGTACAGAATGCACACTTGAAGGTCTCTGGTCATCCGACCTCGTGCTCATAACTTACGGGAAGCTGCTTCGTGATTGCAAGGCATTACGATAAAGCTATAGCCCGAGGATCGAACGATGAAGGCTGTTCACTTGGGGACGACTCTTTGACTGAGAGGTTCCCGATTCTCAGGCCGGGTGCGATATTCCACCGTGTCATTCTCGACGAAGCCTATCCCACCGGGAATACCGACACCGCAACACCAAGACTGTCTCCAGAGTTCAGGCAAAGCATAGGTGGTGTCTCACTGGCACACCGAAGTGAACTCGGTCGATGATCTGGCCGGGCTAATGCAGTTTCTACAGGTTGAACCTACTAGGATGCGGAAGTATTTCGGGACACATTCAAGTATCTGACACAAAAGCATTGCAACACATCTGATTACGAGTCTGCCAAGAAGCTTCGAGAGTTACTCGGAAACGCTATGCTTCGAAGAACCAAGGATTCATTGTATGGAGGGTCTGAAGGGTGATGAAAAAGGATGGATTCCCAGCTCCTCCGTGGAGGAGGGAGCTGCTTTATCTATCTACGGTATCTATATGTGGCTGGCAGTCGGTACAGCTGTGGCTGCTGTGGCTGCCCTGCGAGGCAGCTGCAGCTTACCTAATCATCATCCTCCCTCCGGCGTGGCGCATCACATTCTCCACCTAGTTAGGTGCAGCTCTAATTTAACTGCATCCGTGACCGTCGTTGAGACACTGGTTAGCACAGGTTTGGTATAGCTTCACCCCATTCATCTTTGCCGAGTTACCGCTGCTGCCACTGCACGTTTGGTACATTGTCTGAGCATTGCTCACCAGGTCGTTGTAGTTCAAATTGGGGACAGCTACATTCCATCCCGTGCAGCATTTCCCACCAGACCCTGCATAGCACAACTGCTTGCTGCCTGATGGAGTGGCTTGTGTACCGAAAGAACTGAGATATGAAATGAGGCTAAGGCAGAGCGCATTCTGGCCCCCGTTCTTGTTGTCGCAGGTTGGGGTGATAGTGCCTGTAGCGCAACTGGTCTTTCGTGCATTCAGCGACTTGGCCTCTCGCTTGCCCCAAGCCTCGAAGCTTCCCCCATCTGCCGTGTTCTCTGAGCTGAGCAGAGTAAGGTCTGGGTCCCCAGCGTCGAGATCCCGGCCCCAGACCTCGAAGCTTTCCCCGTCCGTCACGGATTCTGAGCTGAGTAGAGTAGATTCAGGGTTGCGAGCCTCGAGATCCTGTCCCAGGGGAGTGGCCAGTGCGCCTGTGGCAGCGATCAAGATAAGGGTGACTTGGTTGAAATGCATATTTGATGTTGTTGTCGTTGAATGGTGTATTGGATATGGTAAGAAATGAGGTCGTTAGAGTGGTATTGTTCTAATTGTTGTTTGATTGTTCTGGTTGGTAGTTGTGTAATTATCAAAGTAGACGACAGGAAATTATGGCATCTTTATAGTTTTCTTTCCCTAATATATTATGAATTCTGGACTATTCTATATGTGTTTGAAATGGGGAGACGTTGAGGTTGATCAAATCCTACTGGAATCCGCTGCGGGCCAGGGAATGGGCTGAGCCTAGGTGTCGTAGGGTTTCAATACACTGAATGAGTGTCTGGTTAATCCTTAAGGCTAAGAACCCAGTTCTTACATGAACGTGCAACAAGCTATGGCTGATAGTAGTCTGCAAAATCTATTAAAAGGGTAAAGGATTCAACTAAGTATGGGCCTGAGTATGGTTTTCTACGTCATACTCTTTTCTATCTGCGTGTCTAATTAAGAGTTCACCGAAGGAAGGGGCTTGGCAGCTGCTTGGCTAGTTGGTCTAAATTAGTTATGGCGATATAGTCCGTCGATCCAAGCTCCCACTGGTCATAGTTTATTGCATTTCTGAGTGGCCTCACTTTCGAACTTCTTTCTACAAGAGCTGAGAATGCTTGGAAAATTGAGTCTGAATTGCACCACAGTTTCGGCCGTATCTATCGACCGATTGGTGTGAAGAGTCACAGGGTTCTGATCAGCTCGGCGATGGCTAGGAAATCTGCCTCCGAGGCAAGAGAGATGGCGGTTCTGAGGAAACTAGTCTTTTACAGAGAGTGCGCGAGGATGGACGAGGACTTATGTCTACGCCCGTTGCTACTCAAATCAACTGCACCTTCTTTAAGTGCATAATCACGAACAACTCCAAAATCACACTCAACTCAAAATCTATGCCCCCTCCCCTCCTAATTTGCACCAAATTGTCCCCTCCGTCAGCAGTCTTCCTTGCTATGGTCGCAAAGACATACTCGGACCCTCTCTGATCTTGCATAAACATTGCCGCTGGCACTAGCGGAAGTGGTCCATCCCACCACAGTTGATAAAATGGCTCTGTAACGCCGCCTGTCCTCCACGTGAACTGGTGAGGTGTTGCTGCTCGACCAGGTACCGTGATAATGGGTATTGCGCTCCGATAATCCTCAACGTAAAACGTGCCTGTGCGAGTTAGGGCACGCCAGAGCGCGTCAGGCTGGGTGGGAGAGGAAGTGCATATTGTGGCTAAAGGCTCTTTTTTGCTTTTGGGATTGGCCAATAGGCGTGCGGCAGCAATGGCGGGAAGTGTGCTGTCGGATGCGGAGAATATCTGGATATCGCCGATTTTGGTGGACGAGGTGACCAGCTCAATGCGATATAGTGGTGTAGGGTCGACTGTAAGAGAGATGTGATAGCTTGTGGCGGAATCACGGACAATGGTGAGATAGTCGACTTGAAAGTCACGGATCGAACATGTCTGTAAGGTGCCGGCAATGCGGCTGGCGGTAGTGGAGGCACTAGGCGCCGATGTTTCCTTGGAATGGTGCTTCTCCGAATAGGGAGGTAAGTCGGCGGTGTTGGACGACATTTGAGTCTTGAGAAGAATAATAATGATATTTTGTGGACTACAGAGTTTGTGAAAGAGGTTGTGAGTAGTAGAGTTTGCAGGAGAGAGCATCAGCTTCTCTAAGTGTTCTATAACGTCGGTGAGCAGGCTGCAGTAATACGTCATCTGCGGTTTCAAAAATACTTGAGCTTATTTGCCGCTAACCACAATAATAACCTTGCGTCAGATACACTTGTTGTAGGCAAGTAGGATTCTTTAAGTCACTCTGTCGAAATTCACATTTACGTAGCTATACAACAGGGGTAATCTTGCTAGACATGTTAGTCCAAAAATAAACGAGCCCGATTGCACCAAAGCCACAGTGTAGTTCGGCTCGTTTACTTTGGGACCAGCGTGGTAGGCACGTGGCGGGTAGATCTGAGACTGCGGGTCGCTTACAGTATCCACTAGTTGTTTTGCACGTTCGCGTTACGCTAGATCTTATTGGTCAAAATTGGATTTGTTCTAATTAACTAAATCCTACGATCCTACAGTATGTAAAAAAGGCTAGCTAAGCTACGGGGACAGGACACCCCAGGACCCTTGTTAAAAACGCGACACTCCTAAGGAAAACCTTTTAATTTTAACTATACGTAAACTAACGAGATAATTGGGAATCCTCGTATAATTTCGGGCATAATCTATTTGGGCCATAAAAAGTATTATTATCTTTTTAGATTTCGGATTGTATGCGGCGTTGAGAAAATATACGCTTACGAAAATATCAAGTTTTGCCAGGCAAATCCTAAGAAGTGTCGCGGTTTCAGTGTGGGGGTCCTGGGGGTCAGGCTGACGTATGGGGGCAGTAGCAAATTCTGAGATGTTTAGCTTTATATCTACTGATCTACAGATCTACAGATCCTAAGAGCAGTGGCTATGGATCAGGTGTCTTATGCGTAGGTGAGAAATCTTCCACCTCCTATCTTCTCCCTTGCATTTGAAGCTTTGAGGATGGTACTGAGCTATTTTGGGATCATGAGCAGAAATCCAGCCGCAGTATAAGCCTTTTTGAGTTGGCATGGGAATACCGAGATCCAGGTAGATGAAGGAAGGTGAGAGGATCAGCAACATATAAGAAGCCGGCAAGCCGGCTCTATATGTAATAGCATCAACAACGTCTACTTACAGCATCTACAAACCAAACAATATACTCTATTGATCTCCTTCCCAATCTCCAATTCCCTACTTGCGTCCGCATTACAATACTTCCAACTATCATCATGCGTTTCAACATTTCCCTACTCTTCGCCGCCTTGGCGGCCACCACCCAAATCGCAACCGCCGCACCCGCACCCGCGCCCGAACCTGCCTCTTGGAACGGCAAGGGCGCGGAAGCAGGGTGAGTATCTCAATCACGGCTCACAGCTCCTTACGCTAACACTACACAGCTACAAGGTCGGCGCAGTAGCCTGTGGAGCAGGAGCCCTTATTTGTAACTCCCAGGGGTACACAGTTGGACAATACACACTTGGAACCGGTGCATTCTGCTGCAGTACTGCCGCAGCTGCAGTAACTGCTTCTCAGTCTGCAGGCTGGGTGGCCGCGTGGAATGCGGCCGCTGCTAAGCTCGGCGACGCCGCAGAGGTGGTCTCAGGTGCATATGCAAAAGTTGGACAGTTCGTTGCGCAGTGCACTGCTACTGTATGTACTATGGTTAGCGGTAACAACCCTGTCAGCGGCCTTCCGACCAGGTCGATTGATGGACCCCCTCCTGTGGAAAAGAATCTTGTTGCGAGATCTGCACAGCCGGAGATGGAGTTCGGGGAGGATTCACCTCTCCTTTCAAGATATGCAGACTCCGAGTCGGACGCGGAATAGGATCAAGATGATTTCAAGTAGAGATATTGGAGGCCGTAGTAGGATGACGCAAGGGGAGCGATAGATTACTAGTGAAAGTCGACGAATGGTAGGCCGCTGGAGAACGGTGTGGCCTTTTTCATGCGCAATCAAGTTCAGACAGCATAAAATGGCCCCAAGCGTTGCGGTATGCAAGTACAATGGACTACTTATCTCCCAAGTCCCAGTCTTCTGTCCGCAGCCAGGAATCAATAAACCTAGTGTAGTAACCTAAGGAGCCTAACTCGACATCATCAATATTCGCATCGTGGCCATGTTTTCCGCAGTGTAGAGACTCCCTCCAGTGACCCGCTCCACATATAAAGGATACATCGTAGTCCCCAAAGAAGACTATCCTTCCCGCCATCTGCCCCTCATGTAATGTCCAGCCTCTCCTGCACCAGGCTGAACATTGGGTCGGAGACAAAATAGAAGGCAGTGCAGAGATATAGCATCGATTGCCAATGGTTCCGATTCTATGCCCGGCACCCGAATCAGCTAAGACTCGTGATGATTGGAATGCGGGTGAGAGATGCTGTCCATTCTGGGCGCTAGAACCTGCGGTAAATGGTAATATGGAGATCTAGTATATGAAACCCATAGCCTTGATTCCGCCGGAATTCCTCACCGGATCATGTTAATCTACACAATACAGGTCTATGTTACGAACATGGGTCAGGCGTACCACATGGAACAAGGTTAGTCCGACACCTGGCAGGCAGGACCCCAGTGGGCTGGCCGGAACGGACCGGCGCACCCGACAAACGACCAAACTATTGGCACCAACAGCCAAGGACGGAACGAACCAGTCAGGACCAAGTGATTAGTGAGGATCACTGAGCAAACAAGAGCATGATTAGTGCCGCTTACTGAGCAGAACTGATTAGGGTAAATATCAGTGAAGGAATGAATGGATATATATTAATGGATATTTCCTATATAGATAGTCATTACTTTAGTAATTAATTTAAGTATCTATTTTACCTATAGGTGAGGCTAAAGCCTTAACGATTATATTGTGACTTTTTGACCAGTTCAGTACCTCCGCCTTATACGTACCCTGTTAGCATAAATCCTACGACCGTGTATTATCCTTAGGTTTTACCTACCGATAGTATATTCGTTACAGTCTACCCATAGATAAGAAATCGACAACTCCTTACAAAGTAGGATAGAATCCTCCATCACCCCCAGGGCAACTGGCGGGAGAAATATCAAATGTCTCGCCATCTCGATGTTGCTCAACCTGGGTCTCATTGGCCAGCTTCATGTACTCATGTCTGGCTTGGCCCCAAACGTAGCTGAGCGCTGCATAGACCACAGATGTTGGGTCGCGATAGACTAGCCCCCTTTCTCGTACGTCTATCAACCAGATGCGATGCAGATCCGATCGAAAACCAAAATCTGATGATTGTTGCGCCTGACAGGTTTTGCGATGATGTATATTACACGTCTGGGTCCAATCCTCCAGGAGCGCAAAGTTATTTCGAAGGATGATGGCTCGATATCCATTGAGTAGAGGTCGAGCAGAGTCCACCGAGTCTGGGGACTGCAATTGGTAGCCAGACCCGACTGAGCGATCGCAGGATAATGCTGACCCGTTTCAGAATCGTTGGCAAGAGTAGACCAGCGAACTTCGAGTTTTGTCGCCACTATACTCCTCGTGTCTTCATTCTGATAACGAGTTCCTTCGCGGTAATCAGTCCTGATAGAGTCGCCTTGCTCGCTAAGATAGAATAGAATGCCTGATCAACACAATCCGATATGCAGAGATGGCAGAGAGGGCACTTGGCGTTTGCTTCGACTACTTAGATGGTCCCTAGGTGAGTCTCTCCTCGGAACTGGTCTTGAAAATGTGGATGATACCGAGGCCCTGTAAATAGTGAGTACAGTAAAGATCAACTTTGGCGTAGACCTCACAAAGCTTGTCGCTACACGTCGCTATTTCGATCAAATTTCGACCCGCAGCAAAGTGTATAGTCGGGCTCATTTATATATTATGGTCACTGGTGCAGCCACAGTTCCAGAATGGAAAGGGGAGATCTCTTATAATAGGAGATACAGAAGTAGAGGATCCATGTGCGCCCAGGGATGCGGATTGAAGTATGCGCGCTAAATCGTCAGGCCCACGTTTTGTGTATATCGGGGTTTGATTCGCTGGAAAGCTTACTCTCATGATCTTTGTCCTGGATTATGTCAGTCATATCCAACCTTTAGCCCAACATATTTTTTGATCGATTAGACAGCTTTGTTGGTTGAATAAAAAAAAGCTCAGATTAATAGATTCTTGTGTTGGTGAACATAGGTAATGCAACGACGTATTTGACGATGTAAGCTGAGGATGAACGTCCCTTTGCTGGCAGGTCAGGTGGTTATCGTGTGGTCGTCGTGTGGTCATCGTGTGACTGGGAAGACTGAGAAAGACCAAAGAATGAGGAAGGCAGATCCAGATGGAAGACATCAATTTATCAAGTTTCCAGGGCCTCGTACTGACTGAACCAGTCGAACAGTTCGACCGGGCCCCCGCTGAGGGCTAAATTAGATTCAGAGGGGCTGTAGGATGAGCGCGCTCCCCGCTGTGGTTCATCATGTTGCCTATTGCCTAATGTAAATTGATAAAGTACTTTATATCTCATTCTATTCTCGGTCCCCGTGATTCGTATGATCCAGATCCGTTATGTTGTGTTAAGGGTGTTCAAAGTAGAGCCGGGACTAATGCTTGCCAATTTTTAGGTAAACATTATTATGTCGTAGGGCTTTGATTAACGTACCAGACTAGTAGGGAATAGTCAGTTTTGTATTACGTACCGACTATCCAGTTCACTCTATTCATTATTTAAAGTCTAGAGAAGAGTCCAATTATACTCAAGCCATTGGGATCGAGTGTAATCTAGGTACAACTGGGTAATCAGTGCCTGACACCACGAATGATCCCGAAGACATCATAGTCCTGCGTTCTAACCTGCTATAGCGACTGTGTTTGATCAATGAGATAGATGGAGTGAGTTAAGTACTAGATATCATATCAGAGCAGACGACTGTCCAGAACTGCGGGATACTCCCGCAGGTAACGGCTGAGTTGTTGACTTTGAACCACCGACGCATCGCTAAAATGTGTGACTATTAATCTAATTCCAGCTCCCTTCAGTAGTAGACAGAGTTCCGGCAGAAATAATAGTGAGTCGAGGCCACAGAAATGGTGGGAACGGATGACTGCATAGTAGCCGATTTGGAAGAGGCCATCTTTGTTGTCCGAGGGGCTCATGATCGTGCTTGACGTGACCGAGATGGTCATCTGACCACATCTTTCAGCAGTGCCAATGAAAGAAGCCGTGTCACCATTGAACATCTACATGTCCTTGCCAGGGTCAGGGAATGCGAGCTCGTAACCTTCAGTAGCCTTGCAGCCATTGTCGATATGAGCGAGAAAGATGTGGGGGGTTGTGTCGAAATTAGAACCGTTCCCACCTTGGACCGTTAGGGTGATAGTGCCACAGTTCATGTACATTCCGCGATTTCCAACTTCGTTTAACCAGGTCTACGCTATTGTTGCCGCTCCATTGGGGACATCGATCGGTATGGTGAAGTTTACTTGTAGGGGTCCTCCGCATCAGCGTTGTCTCCCACATTTCCGCTCTGGCCTTGGGCGGGACAGCCGCCTTCGATGGACTTGATCACTTTCTATACAGAGGTATTCCCCTGCTCTAGTTTATACGTGATGGAGACCGAGTATGAGCCACCGCCATGGATCGTCTGACCTTTGAAGCTCAGTACATTTGTGGAACCGAATGCGTATACATTTGATGCGCCCTTCAATGCATAGACTCCTGGCTGCTGCTTACATGAAAAGTTTGAACCACACCCGTCCAACGGGCTATCTTTTTAGTGTGGACTAGCCGTATGGAACTGGATCTCTCATAATCATATGAGCCGCTACAAGAACCATAGTACAAGCCGCACTGAGCACATCTGAGAGTAGCATATCGTCCGGTTTACAATTTCGATGTGAACATGGTTAGGTTTCGAGCGAGCACGATATAGTGCACAATCATACAATATTCCGCCGTGGCATTTCATTTAGCGCTGAATTGGGATTGATTACGCCTTATTGATCTCCAGTGGAATAACGCTGAGCTATTAGTTCAGTCTTCTTGTAAGTTGTAAAGTGCGTGAATCTGTTTGCCTTTGCTTCAGTCTTGGGTCTTGGGTCTTGGTGGGGTAGTATTAGGCCATACGCCCATATAAGCTTCGTTGATGTTGTCATACACTGAAATACATATTCTATGTGGGTGGTTCGAAATGGGATAAGCTAGCTTTTCCACGCCTCCGGATGCAGAGGTCCTTTTTCTGATCTCATTTCTCGACGAGCATCATTTATATGAACAACACTAGGCTGATTTCCTGCCTCAGATGTGTCTCATCAAAAATGACAGTCAGCCTGGAGAGAACGATGAATTGGAAGCACGCAAGTCTCGCCTGATTGATCACGAGGAAACTCTTCGATCAGATCATGAAGAAAAGTACATTATTGGCGAGATGAAGTGTTCAATGTATCACCAGAATCTGTAATGTTTGTAAAGAACTAAGTAGCTCCCATTACTCTAACCATGGTGCAGTCAGAAGGATTTATCGCAAAAGTAATCACAGCCGTGATGGGAATTTCTCTCCGTGACGCGAGACGGATGCCCATACTCGTTCAAGTTTTGCCCGTACCAAAACCTCTGTATCATGATGGTTTAGGCCCTTACCCAACAGTCCTGGTTCGTCAAGGAAATTGTTTCTGTCATTATTGAAGTTCAAGTTGCGATGGCACATGGGGTCCTGTTTTGCAATGCAAGAAAGCTCTTTCTGTATCGTTCTGGGTGAACTTTACTTTATTCATGTCTTTCAGGTATGCTGGAGGTGAATCACACCGAGCTTCTTCAAGGTATTGATCCATGGTTTTAGGGATATAGTCTCGGCTACAGGCATGGACAACACTGCGTGTTTCCAGAAGTGTATGTTGGAGCTAAGTAGAACTTCCATAAGGTGTTGGTCGCGTGCATACGGCCATGAATAGCCGGACCCGTTATCGGTCGAGCAAACTGCAAATTTGGCAGAGCTTTCAAGTCTCAATCTGTGGAAAGCTTGGAAGTGGGTAAATCTACGGGAGCGAGACCTGGCAAAGCCTTTGATTGAACAATACTAGGTGGACTAATAGATATGGCCACGAAGAAAACAAGGGGACTGAGGAACGGGGAACTGTGTTTGAGATGCAAGATATACGCGTACAAATACGGCCAGGAAACGTTGGGAAAGCTTTTCTCTCTGTTTCTAATGACAACTTTACCGGAGTGCTATTGGTCGAGGGCTTCCGTATATTAAAGCATATATCACAGGGACCTACGTCAGTCGAGCATGGTGAGATTCCGAAACTTGAAAACTGTGTAAACCCGAAATTTATAAGTGAACATTGCGCGGTGGTGCCTAGCCAAGGCTGATCTATGTTACGATGTAAGCGAACGTGAGTAGCATGTGTTCTTAGACTGTTCAGAATCGCGCTTCACCACTGCTAATTTTGATCCAGTTCTATCGCGCTGAAAGCACTACACGTAAAAAACGGCATATTGGTATACATTCTAATCAGACTACTCAGTGTGAATCTAGTCTTTTAACTCCACTAAACGTAGGCGCTCTGTCGTTCCATCAGTCTGCACCTAGGGTCGTCAGACGCAGAACCTTGTCAGATCCAAGAGAGACAAGTTCTGAGCAATTGAGTATCTTCTTAGATGCACGTTCGAGTCAGAAGCAGAGTTCAAGTGGAGCCCCCGTCCTTTATGATCATCGGGCCGCGACGAGAGGTCACATCAAACCTAAGGTCCACCAACCAGAGCTTTGACACTTGTCACTACCGGCGAGGTTCTGCGACTAGACAAGCGGATAGCGTGTGGGGTCAGTGAAAATCCGGTATAAGATAGGTAGTCGAGGCGATGTGCTCGTGAAAAGAGCTGTCAATCGAGCTTTACAACTTCTCATGCATGGTTGCCCTGTGGAGGGGCGCATTGAACCTTGCACAGTTCATTCACTGGCCTGTGAGCATACTGGGTAGTCTCATAAAAAATAACACAGATGCTCCGTTTCAAAAAAAAAAACCCCACCTCCTGGCTTATAGGCACAACCCTCCCCTACAATATTAAACATGAGAAAACATCGACAAGTTGCAAAAGGTGTCGCCAGCAAGCCGTGGCTGGTCATGGACAAGACCTGAATCGTCGGATCAATGCACGACACCACACACACAACGCATATAACACATGATGGAGCAGTTCCGTTTTCTGATTGCTGTGCTAACCAATAGTCAATTCAAACAGTGTTTCATCTATATTGAAGATACAGAACAAAGGGCTGGATTATCGGGCATCACTCGACATCAAGGGGGTAAGAAAGAAGCAGTGGGAGACGACAGCTACGTGGCGAGAGTGGAGCACGGGATCAGTCTTCCTCGTCGCCATCGGCGGCAACGAACTCCTCTTCTTCACCTCCCAGGTCAGCGACAGGAGCCGTACCGCCGATCTTGGCTTTTACGGGCTCCGCGTCGTCGCCTTCCTCTTCGACTTCCGCCTCTGGATCATCTTCTTCAACATCGCCGTCCTCTTCGAATTCTTCTTCGGGCTCTCCCTCGTCTTCGTCGTCCTCTACGGGGACTTTTTCGGTGAGAGCAGCGGCGGTCTTCCGCTTCTTAGAAGGAGGTGCTTTCTCTGCTGCAAAAAAATTGTGTTAGCAGCAGTTCGAAACCCAGCTATTTGGAGTGCTTTGGAATCTCTTCCTCGAAAGGTGAATTGTGATGGAACACCGAACTCACGCTCAACGCCGTTCTCAGCCTCTTCCTCCGGCTCCTCTTCAAACTCTTCCTCATCATCTTCGTCATCATCAACCTCGTCGTCTTCGTCTCCCTCTGAGATATATCTGCCAATCTGTCAGTCGTCGTTACTCCCACAGTCCAACTACGCCGTGATGGCTGGCTTCTCCGCTTTGGCAACGGCAATGTTATGGTAGTGCGACTGGCAATACACCTATGCGAACGGGTCGATGTGTTGGACTGGTTTGGCGCATTCGTATCACTAACAAGAGTCATACGCCATCGCAAACATCCTTATCCTCTGCGCAACAAGATTGGGGTTGCTTCGACAGTTCGAGGAGAGCCATGATACACTTACTCTTCTTCCTCTTCGCTCTCATCACTGGGTAGAGCAACAAGCTCTTCTTCCTCGTCTTGCTTTCTCTTGCGGGAAGACATGGCTGACTGGCGAGCTGTGGGTGCGATTTGGGTGGTCACAAAGGTGTAGTTGATGATTTGGACGGGTGTGAGTGGGATCTTGTATGGGATTCAGGTCGGTGAAGATGGGAAGGAAGAGGGAGAAGGGTAGGGGAAAGGGGGACAGCTGGGGCGGTAGGAGGGAACGTTGGCTACCGCCTTGGGCGAGGACTACGCAGGAAGGGGAGAGCTGGGGGTCGAGGTGGGAGGCAGAGCAGCGTAAGCTGGGACATGCACGAGCAGTCGGGGACGCGAGAGGGGACAGAGGGGGAGCTGTCAAGCTTGCTTGCTGGGAGCTGTACCATAGTACATCACATTCGCGCAGGCCCTCTCGCCTGTTTGGCGCAAAGAGCCGGGCGCCCATGACCAGCCGAAGTGCTCGCTGGGGGGGGACCAGATGGGAGCATGAATGGAAGGGTGGCCCGAAGCCGACTGTCCCCAGGGCCATTCTGTCATTGTGGACCGCCCCCAGAAGCCATCGAAGTCTCACTGCAAGTGATGGCGCACTCGGACCACATGCTGCTCAGGGCTGGATCTGAAGCTGGGGTAGCTCTCGATGCTAACAGGAGGGCATCCGGAAAAGGCGATGGCTGGTTGGTCGATGTCGCAATACCCGAAGGGGAGAGGGGAAATACGTATGTATGCTGGCAAGCTGGAGCTCAGACCCTTGGTCCTCCAGCTCAATCCCTGCTTCCCGCAGCTTGCGGCCAGCCTTGTCCGGAAAGGGGGTCGCCAGGTCGCATTGAGTCGCATCGATTGGCATTTTCCCCCACTTGTCCATCTCCTACATGGCAGTCGCCTTTTCCGGTACGTTGTACATTGGTAGGGCACACGCTCAGCAATAGCACGAACGCGCTGCACTTTCGCATCTTCTACTTCCCTTGCTTTTCAGCATGCACGATATGTTCAAGATGGCGCGTAGGTGCATACATTTCCGGCATGAAACACAAGTCAACGAGGGGACGATCTGAGGCTTTCAGGCACACTCCGTGATTCCATCAGGCAGTTTGGATGGCGATAGAACACGGAGTTGATGAGCCTGCTCTCCACCCTGCCGTGCCGCCAATCTTGGGGCAATGCCAACCCATGTGGGCCGAACTGAGCGGGACATTCAGATAGTCCCGTCACGGAGTTATCGCAAGGACAGGCACCGGTTATCGCTGAAATGGCTGGTGCCATGTTTCCTGGATTGGGATATACCGAAGGTCTATGACTTTGAACCCGGCAATTCTCTCATGCTCGGACCTGGTGAGCTGGAATTTAAACGGTCATTGTCCATATGGACATTGGTAAAGCGTAATATATAGCATGTAGCAAGTGAACTCGGATCCTGCGTGACGTTGATGCTCATGCGATCGGTAGCCAACCCAGCACGCTCCAGCATCAACAACAGTCGTCGATAGAATAGAGAGAGAGAGAGAGAGAGAGAGAGAGAGAGAGAGAGAGAGAGAGAGAGAGAGAGAGAGAGAGAGAGAGAGAGTGTGTGTGTGTGTGTGTGTGTGTGCGGCGAGATAACCACGGGAAGTATGCACAATCCCTGCTAACGCGACGCGTCGAGGCTCGGTGCATTTTATACGCCACGCGATGTATGCTTGCCTTTTGGAAAGTGGCTGCTTTGGTTGACTTTGCGCTGAGTATGGATAGAGGATATGTGATAAGTCGTGAGTTGATCGAGTGACGATTATGAGTTTCTTGCAGAGAAGATGGTTTGATGGTCGAAATCGCCGGCATGCGTAAGGGATGAGATTACGAGGAGCGTTTATAAGCTTGGAGGAGAGATCTTGGGGTGTCGATGGTGTTTCGCAACACTGGGTCGTGACTGCTAGTCCCAAACTTCGAATCACAGCCGTCATATTGCGAAAGCAAATAAGATGGCAGTGACAGGGACAACATCAACAGCCAGGGCCCTAGGCGAGAAGCGATCGCCAAAGGCGACCGAGACATCTCGCAAAGTGCATACTTTCCAAAAGCCTCTTTTTGAAGGCCATGGACACGCGCGGAGGCTTAAGACAGAGGCATCTTTCTAAAGCCACAAGAAACTTTATTAGCCATTCGACACAAGCACTGCATATACAGTAGCATGAGATGACACAAGCTGATAACGACAAGCTCATTGGACAGCAACTAGTTAGTTAAGTCCACGCCGTATCGAGCACCCCTTGTCTACTGTAGATCCAAAGCAAGTAGAGAAGCACGATTTGATCGTTCCCAATAAAAAGCAGGCAAGACATTTTCCGTTGTAGGTTTCGAGGTCGGCGAGAATGGTTCATTGATCTTCACGACGCGCTTTTCAGCCATAGTCGTACCTAACAATGTACTAATATCCAAAGGCCAGCTGCGTCAGTCAACATTAGGTCCTCCCTGTCGTTACGGGTGGGACCCGTTCCACGATCCCGCAGATTCCGAGTGACCCGATGTTGATGTGTACAATATTGCGCGGCATTCTCTGTTGTTTACTAATGTAAATAGAGAAGACTGCTCGAAAGCAGTCATGGGACGGTAACCAGACTGCCGGAAATGACCGATTTCAGCCTCGAAGAGAATTGACATCACTATTGAGGTTTTTCCTGTCGTGTATTGCTTTGCCTTCTTTGTTTTTGCGATGCCCGATCTGGCCAATCATGGGCCAAGAAACTGCAAGTCGCCCAGCGTCCGTTTTTGATACTGAATTGGTACCGGGTATTGCAGGACAAGCCAAACTAATGTAGTCTAGCGCTTCTAGCGTCTCCTCCAACTTTGCCTACACAACGGCCTTGGCCAGTAGAAGGACTCTGCTTTCAGTGTGGTAAATTGGTAAAATTGCAATGACATAAATGAGGCCCGACTGAGCCTTTATGCTTATTTATGTCCATCTGTGGCAGCAAACATTGATCGCCGATTGCAGGGTTCTGTCGCCCAAGGAGTTCTCCCCCCTGCTCTTCATGCCCTCGAGTCCGGTAGTTATCAAGCCCGAGTCAGGAATTTGTCTTGCCCTGCCAAGACGCACCTTTCTGCAGCAGTACATAGACACCAACCACACTGCTCAAGTGATGACTGAGTCATATACTTTCCGTGCTGAGAGACTCTGCCGAAAGGTGGAGGCTTGGACATGGAGAGTTTGAAACACCGTTGCTTTTGCGAGCGATGGGCCAGTAGTGCAGTGGGACAGGTTTCCATCTTGTCTCATCCTGTAGCCGCCAAAACGCAGGAACCTCGAAAGCGTAATTCAGTAGGTGAGTCCGCGGTAGACTTGCCGTGTTGACTTGCATGTGTACACAAGTGCTGCATAGCGCGACTCGAGGCTCACATGCCAGGCTGTATCGAGTAGAGGCGGGAGGCAAGATCGGTGCTACCCAAGTATAATCTTGAACCTTGTCGATTGGGGTTGACTACTAGCATCGACATAGCATCAAGCTCGAGTCTCTGGCGGGTGGTTTCGCCCTTGCGCCCAGGCTTGGATGGGTCGGCCGACATGGAAGTTAGACCTGTCGGCAAGGTTAACAAGATGGTTATATCTATGCTACTAGGTTGGTATTATGCCTGTCCGCGGCCACGAATTCGAGGTCACATCGGCACGGGAGTGATACCTGATCAATTGTGACGATTCATTTTACTCGCGGGCCAGAACCGGGTTTTGGTCTAAACACCCAAACAGAGAAAACTCCCTTTTTCTTTTTCATGGGGTTTGTTTCGTTATTGGTCTTTCGATACCCCACTACTCACTGCTCTGTCTACCATACTCTGAATACCTTCGCAAGCACAACCAAGGATAACGTTGATCGGTCAGTCGATTGACTCGCAAAGTCTGCATTCCAAGCAGCTTGTGTAGCGCGATCCATCGCCAACCCACTCAGCCTACCAAAAATATCTAGTTTGAGAATTCTCAGCGTTCCGCCAAGACGCCCCTAATTGTAAGCGAGGCCAGGAACATCCGTGCAGGTGATCAGTGGGTAAAGAAAAGCTGCAGCGGGCAAGACGCGGTCAGGAACAGGCAAAAGCACAGGAACAGGCATACACTGGCTCAGGTACAGGGCTCGGTACCAAGAAATTGGGAAGCACTTACACGACCTCGGAAGCCCGGACAGGTGATCGATCAAGCTGCAGATTGTTGCATGGCACGAGTTGCTGCACTGCACTAGTGCGCTGGGAATTCCATCGGTCTCTGTTGTATTGCATTGCATTGCATTAATTCTCTGCCGAGCAAGCCTTCCCCCTCCTCAACTCATTGTCTGCTCACATTGCAGTCAGTCCACCGGCCAGCGGGTTTGAGTGGCAACATCTTGTGGTCGGACTGGCATCGAACCCAAGGCCCATCCGGTAGGGCAGCCCTTTGTTGGTTCTGGGGCCGGTCTAGCGCTCTACCGACAATGACCGCACTGGACAGCATGGGATCCCTAGGGCCGTTAGCGGCCGAGGGCCGCCCCGGTCGCAATTTACAGGCTGTAACTTCAACGTCTGCCCACAGGCCAAGTGCCAGCGGAATTGGGAGGACTGAGCGGAGCACGAGCACGAGCTTCAGGTTTAGGGAGTTTGAGCGCTACGATTCCACTTCCAGGATCAGAGCCAATTACTCCAACGTCCCAGACTCATCACTGACAACAACAACAAAACCCACCAGCGACCCGTTTCCCTTCCCAGCTCGAGGCAACGGCCCGCTCACCAGGTCCAACCACGATCCTTCTTATTCAGCTCCCTACCCAGCTCGTGCCGTGGATGAGGAGGATTGGCCGGCCTACGCAACCAGTTACACGCCCTTCCCGACTTCTCGTTTCTCCGTCTCGACCAACGACACCAGTTCGATACTGGAACTCGCCCCGGCCTCGCCCACACCGTCACCGCCTCGATCTCCCGTAGCAGCCCTCTCCCCGCGATGGGACTCTCTCGGTTATAGTCGTCCCGTCCCTTACACTCACGCTCAATATGCACATGCGCCTGGAATTGCACTCAGCACACCCTTAGCCGTCACCTCCCCGACATCCCCCACGCCGACGAGACGGCAGCACACCATCACTGTCGGCTCCTTGGCCTCAGAGCTCAGAGACGAGTTCGATTTCCCATTGCCGAGTCCGCTGAGAAGGGCCAATATGATCGCCCCCGAGAGCCAACCGGTCGGCGGAGACTCGATGCTCGTCGGCAACTTCTCCCGGCCTCGACGCCCGAGCATCAAACATGCCTCTCCCGATCCCTCACTTCGGTACCGGCCGGGAAATTCACCACCCTCACGATCCAATTCACCGCACCCCGACACCCTCAACACCCCGAACCAGTATTTGCTAGCCCGCGAGCGAGGACAGTCGATTTCCTCCAACAAGTCTACCTCCACTTTCGCTTCTCTCCCCGTTCGTCCTTCGCCAGATCTCTACTATCGTGACAGCGTCCGGGGGAGAAGTCGTAATGCACACCCACCACTGGCTCGACAGCCAATGCTGTACAACCGTGCGGAAAGCAGTGGCCACTCCTTTCCTCGAGATCCGATACCACGAATGGCTTCTATGCCGTCCGATGAGCTCAGGTCCAGCTTTAGGTCGCAGCTTTCGGCATCCACAACCCCCGGTACCGTCCAGACGGAACGGAGCAGTGTCTTGACCAAGAGCAGCTCCATCACATCCATTTGTATGCCGGTGGACGATGGTTTTAGCGTTGACGATGTCATGGGCATTTACGAGAAGGGCTTCCGCGACGACTCGCCGGGGCCAGCCGACTTTCCAGATGACGATTCCCGACCACCGACAGCAAAGTCGGAGCGCAACAGGAGACGCACTGCTTTGTTAGAGGCATTCTCGGATTCTTTGCCCGTCGAAGGCGCCTTTGCAGAGGAGGAGGACGGGAACGAGAGCCATAGTAATGATCTTGACACTGAGTTTGATGTACAAGCTCCGGTGCCGAGCACGGCCAACCCAGCTGAGATACGCGATTCAACTGCTATTTTCGGGCTCTCTACGTCCGCGCCAGTCGACCTGGCTGAAGAGACGCCTGCGAGCCGGACAGAGCACGACCAGAGAGAGCTGGGAGACGATGGTGACGACGATTTTCCCGTGCGGCCACGCCAGACAAAGGCCACACAACGCACGAGCATCGAAAACACGGATATCACAAGGGATCGGTACGGGTTTCGCAAGCAGAACCAGTACGTCACACAGGAGCAGTATGACAGTTGGAACGAGGGCTACTCAGAGTATATGGAACGAAGGAGACGGAAATGGCAGGCGTATATGAAAGAGAGTGGACTGATAACCGACGATCCGATCCGGTTTCCCCAGCGGAGTGCGAAGACGAAACGATTCGTGCGCAAGGGAATCCCTCCAGAATGGCGAGGTGCTGCTTGGTTCTACTATGCCGGTGGCCCAGCTATCCTGGCCAAGCATGGTGGAGTTTACGACCAGCTCCTGCGTCAGGAGGCCAAGGACATAGACAAAGAAGCTATCGAGCGGGATCTTCATCGCACCTTTCCGGATAACGTCAAGTTTCGAGCGGCGGATGCCTCGTCGGCCCCCAACACGGAGCACCCGGAGACGAGAAGCAGTCAAGCCACTCTTACGGAGACCAATGGGAATGCTGCGCGGCCAGATGAGACCCAGATGATTTCGTCGCTCCGCCACGTCTTGCACGCTTTCTCCATATACAATCCCAAGATAGGATACTGCCAATCGCTCAACTTCCTAGCCGGCCTGCTTCTTCTCTTTACCGAGACCGAGGAGCAAGCTTTCTGGTTGCTGAACATCATTACCAGGGTGTATCTCCCAGGTACGCACGAGACGAGCCTGGAAGGCGCGAACGTGGATCTTGGTGTGCTGATGACGTCGGTTCAAGAAACCATGCCAGCAGTCTGGGCCAAGATTGGAGGAGAGCTTGATGGGACGGATGCCGTGAAGCCCAAGTCTCGCAGAAACAGGAAAGGTGCCATCCCAATACGCCTTCCACCAGTCACGCTATGCATGACGGCCTGGTTCATGAGCTGTTTCATTGGAACGCTGCCAATCGAGACAACGTTGCGCGTGTGGGACGCATTCTTTTACGAAGGGTCCAAGACGCTGTTTCGCATTGCCTTGACCATCTTCAAGCAGGGCGAGCAGGAGATAAAGAGTGTGGGGGATCCTATGGAGATCTTCCAGGTAGTGCAAGCCATGCCCAGGCGACTCCTTGATGCCAATGCCTTGATGGAAGCTTGCTTCCGAAGACGAAATGGATTTGGCCATATCAGCCAGGATACCATCGAAGAGAGACGGATGGAGCGTAGAAAGAACGTCAAATTGGAGAACGAACGTATTGCTACGGGCTTGACGGACGATGCGACCGACTTCAAACGCAAGAACTTGTTTGGAAAGAAGAGGAGACCGGCCGAGCTGCTGTGAGATCCGCGAGACCCCTTCTGGAGCAGCACGCACAAACGACTCATGGACCGTGCTATTTTCTCCTCATTTGCACGCATCACACCGCGCCCGAGCGTCAAGACGGGCAAACAGCAGCTGGCATCTGCTCAACACTGTAGGGCAACAGGCCCAATTTCTTTTGTTGCCTTCCCTCATCAACCGTAAACGAAACTTTGACTCCTGTTTGGGCGACCTGTTTCGGATCTATGATGACTAACGACTTGATGGCTACTTGCGCTTGTATTGGTAATAAGGAGGGGAGGAAAAAGGGCAAAACGCTTATGGCGTATTTTTTGGTCTGGACACATAAAAAACTTTGCATCACTGGCGAAAAAGGGGTACGGTTGTCTAGATTTGGCATTTTAGGGGTGCATTGTAGCATATGATATACATTACGGTAGCCCGCTGGCAGCGGTTATATAGAGAGCAAATTCGTGGCAATATGGAGGTCATACATGGTATATCGTAAGGCTTACTTTGTAGAGTAAGAACATGATGATCTATTTGACCATTCTTCAACTCGCCATTTTGTCTTGTGCATGAAACTGTTACCAGGCCTCGAAATCTCACTTGCTTGACGCACTTCCGTTTTAAGGCTTTCTTCTCCATTTCTTTGTGGTCCATCAAACCAAAACATGAAGGCGACCATAGCAGGGGTTTGTGCTGGAGGCGCCAGAGTCTCAAGCCTGCTGCTAGATGCCGTCGTCCATTCCAGCTTTTTTTCCGGCCACATCCGGCCTAGCGCTAATGGCGCTTTTACTCAGAGCTCCGCTCAATCAATCATCAGCCACGTGCCCCGAGCAGCCAGACTCGTAAGAAATTATGATTAATTCGATCCCTAAACGGCCGATTCCGTACATGATCCGCTTATGGACGTCACTTTTCAGATAGAAGGGACGCAGGCTTCGCGGGACCGACGGGTCAATACGCCAGCTGTGCCGGTGTGGGATCTCTACAACGCCAAATCCAAACCATAAGTGTTCCTGTATGTTACCAGTACCAATACGGGCTTGTGAAGAGGTGAGGTCGCTTACTGGCGCCAATTCCGCGCTGGCACAACTCAGATATGCTACCAAGATGCATGTAGCGGACTCTGCTGGCCAATTCCTTCTACCTAATCACTATAGATCCTATCGCAGCCCTATATCGTAGCTTTGAAACAGAAGTATTGTAGCGGCTTCATTTGTTCTCCAGGAGTTTCAAACGCTGGAGGCTGCGTCTCTTTCCATGTTTATATCGTGGGAAGAACTGATCGTTCCTGTTTGAATGCTCTTAAGATAGCCAGGCTGACGACTGGATACGACATGATCTTATCGTGGAGGCCATGCTTCAGAATTCGCTCCCTAATCGAACCTTTCTTGGTTTCTCTGTCCACCACCCAGCCGCCAGCTCCTAAATCAGTTCTAGTGGCTTCCTTCTTCTCCTCGAGTTCATCAAAACGAATACAGTCCGCTGTGGACGCGTTGACTCCATGCCAGAAGACCACTTCACTGTGCGACCACGGTATATCATAATCGTCCTCAGCGTGGATGATGGTGATATGATACTTGAGGTCGTTGCCTGGCATCTGCTCACAGTGTCGCACTATATCAGCCAGCTTGTCCTCGGACGGCCATTTGCTGGACATGAATGTGTTCAACCACGCCAGAAGCTTGGGATAGCGTGCGATTGGGTCAAGGATAGGAATCAGTCCTGCAATTCGATAGGTAGCAGTGAGGGTTTCCACGTCTGCCATAGGTACTACTAACACCATTCCAGAGAAAAGAATTGGTGTCGACTCAGTAGCAAATCGATGAGTAAGCGATATGCTGACTTCTGTTCCCAAAGATTGTCCGAAAAGTACAATTCTGGAGGGAGGGATCCCGGCGACTTCCATAGCCCATTCAGCCAATGTCGTGGCGTCGATCACAAGGCCTTCCTCAGATGGTGATCCAGTGCTGGTGCCAAAGCCCCGGTAATCTATGGCGACAGTGTGTATTTTGTCAGGCGCGCCGGCGTACATTGCACGATAGCTTGGAGATCGCCAGCCCGAACCCAACGTTCCTGCAGCACCATGCCATGCATGGAGAGTTTGGTGATCCCGAGTTCGCAATGTGCATGGTTGTTACTTGATTGTGGAGAAGCCCCCATTGCTCAGGGAAGTTCACATCTTGGAACCATGTCAAGGTGATGCTATTGAGGAAGATGACCTGATTCTGAAAGAAGGTGATAATAAGGAGGCCGAGGAAAACAGAGTATGCCGCGATCGACGCGATGGCTGCGTAAAGCGTGGACTGAAGCAATGCGACGGTTCTCATCGCAATCCGGCAATTTCAGTAAGACTGCCAACTCTTCAAACTGTCGTTATCGTCAGAGTGCGGGAATGCTTATTGATGACAAGGACAAGGCGTACACAGCAGGATCATGACTCGACACCTTGGAAACATGTTGGGCTTGATGATTAACACAAACGTCTGATCTTTATGTCTATAAGAGGCATCGTTTATACATTCACTAAAAAGGCCAAACTCAGGCCCAACCCGGCTGGGCTCATGCTTTAAGCGGCATGGCTCAGGCCCAGATGCGGCACCTACAGTAGGTACGCATGGACCCACTACTCCCATACGGGGTAATTGTTCGAGATGTTCCAAGTCTTGACCAAAAAGGAGGTGAAACTGATAGACAAGTTTGTCAGTATGGAAAGACAGGGGGCGGCCTCTTGTCTAGCGGGGTTCATGTAGCTTTCAGGGATGTCGGCTGGGACAGTTGAGCTACCCCGCTATACATGGATACCTACCTCATTGTAAGCAAGCAGCTTTCTTTACGCACCAAGACCCTGACCCAGCTGCCTGACATCACTCGCTGCTGGTACCCTTTTACTCTGGAAACTTCTCGCGTTGGCACGAGACAACAAGAGACTATACGACACGGGGAGCGGATGCATCGATCTCTTTAAAGGTGTTATTTGAAGGAGCACCCTCTGGGCGTCGCGTTTCCCTGTCCCCAACTTTATCAGCCCATCCTCTTTGGCTGATCGCCGACTTGCTGCTCCCAACCACAAACTCCCCAGTTGGGACGACAACCTACTAGAATGGCGTCCAAGCGAATCGTCAAGGTAAAGCTCCCCCCTCGGTGGCGAGGCCATCATCCACAATCTGTCCATTTGTGTGCCTCCCAAGGCTACACAGGCGAGAACTAATAGCGGCTAACACGCCTCTTCTACCACAGGAGCTCGGCGAATGCCAGTCCTCGCCGCCGGCAGACATCAGCATCTCCTACAACGAGTCCGACATCCACAAGTGGAACATCAGCCTCACTGGACCGCAGGGCTCAGCCTACCAAGGCGGCACCTTCAACCTGACTCTGACGCTACCGACCGACTATCCCTTCAAGGCGCCCGTGGTCAACTTCACGACGCGCATCTACCACCCAAATGTGACCAACGACAACATGGGGAACATCTGCCTCTCCATCCTCAAGGCCGAGAACTGGAAGCCCGCAAGCCGCATCAAGGGTGTACTCGAAGCCGTGCGGAACCTGCTCATCGAGCCCCAGCCCGACGACCCGCTCGAGATGCGCATCGCCGAGGAATTCAAGAATGACCGGGCGAGCTTCGAGAAGAATGCGAAGCAGTATGTTGATCGATATGCCAAGGGCGACACCAAGAAATGAGAACGTCGGTTCGCCGTCTAGTCAAGGAATCCCTACCCGAGCCCGACATACATTCGATGGAGCAGGGCAGAATTGGAAAGAGGGAGCCTCGAGGACATTTGGAATTTTACTTGGCAGGAAATAACAACGCGTGCATATGGTGCAAGGTCATGGCCTCGAGGGAAGCTCTGTTCGACGATACGTTCAGCACAGATCAATTGTGAACACGTCTTGGCTGGCCCTATGTGCTTCAAGGTCTGTACATTCGATAGGACGAATCATCCGTTTTGGGGAGCATCTGGTTGTCCGCGGCGATAGTTTTGCCATCTTGAGTCTCTGGTTGGTTTGGTATGGTGACAGCATGGGCTTTTCATCGTGTCAGAGGCGATCTACATGGGCCTAGAAAGCACTTACGAGTAATGATGGTAATGATATGACAGCTCTTGACATTTTCAATGGTTAGGCAGTTGAAACACCAGTACTTATACCCACAACACAGAATCTCGCGTGATTTAGGCCCCGAGTAAATGGCCACTTGTTCCGAGTAAACTTGTTCTTAGATCAAGTGCAAGCGAGTATTCTATCGAAGAGAAAAGAACAAGAGTAAAGGCCTGTTTTGCGCAAGCTTAGAGGTTCGATTTTCGGTTAGTTCGGGAGCCCAGCTCTATTTGTCTCCTGGAATATACACTCACAGCTGTGATGTGTGATTCAGCAACTCTGCCATCAGTCTTTCGACAGGGTATTTGTTTGCGGGCTGGCCAAGCACCGCAACATTGCAAAATTGATTGTCCTTAGCATCAGTGGCATGTCTCCATTTCCTTGGGCTCGCATCCCGGGCAAGTAGCCGATAAATTATTGGGTATATGTGAAATCCAGGACATGAAGCTTCATCACTGTCATACTGCCCATTTAGCACACCACAACCACCATCCATCACGCCATTCATCCACAAGGCATCTAGCACCTCCGAGTTATTGTGAACTAAGACGCCGGGCCATCACACGGTTGTCGGTCGTACGTTGATACAATAGATAAGCTACATAGATTCTTGCATTTCGAATCGCAACTCTCCTATAGCATCTCGTCCCCGCGCGTTACACAAACCCGAAGGGGTGGAAACCCCACGATGGCGATATCTTGGTAGCTATTGCGCAATTACGAAGCACCTCCGGACGGAGGGGTTTAGACCTGAGGAACGTATATGAATAAATAGAGGCCTTTGTTCGTGATATTCATTTCTGCTTCAAGCACCATTGTTGTCTTGTAGTTGAACTTAGCTTAGCATAGAAATATAGCTCGAGAACATCATGGCTCCGTCAGCGACTGAAGCTACCGCTCTGGTGGTCGAGAACGTCAAGGAGAAAGTGGCACTGGCCACAGAGAAGCCATCTGCTGCAGTTGGTACGACAGAGTTAGATGGAGAACCCAAGCTCGCGACCAACCACAAGGAACCGTTGAAGCCAAGTGGCATTCTTGATCAGTACAAGCACTTCGAAGTCACCCCTGTAATTGGTCGCGAGTTCGTTGATGTTGATCTTGCTGAGTGGCTGCGGGCACCAAACTCAGATGAACTCCTTCGCGAGCTTGCTATCACCAGTAGGTTGAGGTCTGGTCGCATGATGTAAAACAGCCACATACTGAGCGTCCACAGTTTCACGTCGAGGTGTGGTCTTCTTCCGCAAGCAGGACAACATTACCAACGAGCTGCAAAAGGAACTGGTGCAGAGACTCGGGCAACTCACCGGAAAGCCTGAATCGTCTACTCTACACATCCATCCCGTTGCCAACTCTGGCCGCGACCACGGAGGCAAAGATGATGAGATCAGTGTAATTTCCTCCGCACTGGCGAAGCAGATTTACTCCAAAACTCTCCAAAAGACACAAAGCCAGAGGAAACAGTGGCACTCTGACATCACTTTTGAGCCGGTCCCGAGTGATTACGCCCTGCTCCGCCTTACGCAACTTCCCAAGACGGGAGGAGGTGAGACACCAATATTGCGCTTACGCAAAGCAGGCTGACTGCTGATTTCCTAACAGACACTCTTTGGGCGTCGGGATATGAACTGTATGATCGTATTTCCAAGCCTCTCCAAGGGTTTCTCGACACGCTTACCGGCTACTATGCGCAGCCTGGATTCGGCGAGGCGGCTGGGAAGAACGGCTTCAAGCTTTTCTCGGGAGCCCGTGGCTCACCAGACAACGTGGGGGACGTACTGGAAGCAACCCATCCTGTGATTCGCACCAACCCTGTCACTGGTTGGAAGAGCGTCTTCGCCGTGGGAAGTCATGTTCAGAAGATCAACGGGCTGACCGAAGAAGAGTCTCGCTACTTCCTCGATTGGTTCGTCCAGCTGATTGTTGAAAACCACGATGTTCAGGTCCGCAACCGCTGGCAGAATGTCAATGATCTTGCCATCTGGGATAACCGCAGTGTTTATCACGCGGCAACCCCGGACTACTTGTTTGAGGATGGCCTCGGCGAGAGGTCAGGATCAAGAGCTGTCAGTATTGGCGAGAAGCCTTATTTTGACCCGTCAAGTGTCAGCCGGCGACAGGGGCTTGCGCAGGAGCTGAGTCAAGCTTGAGAGCTATGTTGAGCTATGCCTTTGAAAATAGGAGAAGACTTGCACACGAAGACGCAACTACGTAGCACTTATTCGTACCTGAAAAACATCAATGAGCAAAGCCAATTGGGCGAAGTTGAAAGCCGAGGCATGGCTTTTTGCATTTTATTACTCAAATCTTACGAACGCCAATAGGGGTATTCTAATAGCAACTCCATTCATCATGACAACATGACTCCGTATCCTCTATATTATATTGTCCCACATTAAACGTTCTTTGCAATGGCATCCGTGTACAGCATACCAGCCACAGAAGCCGACGACAGAGTCGCGATGACACCAGCAATCAGAGCACTGACAGCAACGCGGGATACATCGCCGGCTCTGCCAGGAGCGATCTGAGACAGGACACCGATCTGGTTACCAAGAGAACCGATGTTTCCAAAGCCCTATTAATGAAAGTTAGAAAATTGGCCTCCTGGCATAGTGGGGGTTGTACTTACGCAGCAAGCATATGTGGCGATAACACGGCCACGTGTAGTCAAGGTCGTATCCTTGGCAAGAGAGGCGAAAGCCACGAACTCGTTGGTGATGACCTTGATGCCAATGAGCTCTCCCACGGCCCTGAGATCTTGCTTGGGAACACCGAGCAACCATGCGACGGGATACAGAATATAACCGAGGATGAGCTGCAGTGTCAACGGAGGGTCGATGATGTTGAAATACTTGCCCCACCAGCCGATGAAACCGTTGATCAGACCGACAAAGGCAATGATGCAGAGAAGAGTAGAAACGATCATGCCGGCAATCTTGAGACCGAGCCAGGCCCCGTTGGCAAACGCGTGGAGGGCGTTGGCAGCCTTGTGCTCGTCATCATCTGGGACGACAACGCGACCAGATGTGAGAGTCTCCTCCTCCTCGGGAAATCTCATTTTCGAGATGGCGAGGGATGCTGGGATAGACATGATGCAAGACGAAACCAGGACTTGGGCATTCAGTCCCAGGTTAATATATGCAATCAGGACGGATCCAGCAATGGTAGCGAAGCCACAAGTCATAACCTGATGGAGCTCGGCTTGCGTCAGGTGAGGAATGAAAGGTCGGATCAACATGGCAGATTCACCCTGTCCGATGAAGGGCGTAGCGGCAGCGACAACGGCCTCGGCACCCGAGACACGGAGAGTCCAGTAGAAGAAGTGGGCGAATCTGACGATGAACCACTGGAGGATGCCGGAGTGGTACAGGAGCGAGACCAGGGCGACGAAGAAGATGATGGCCGGGATGACACCGGTGAGGAACCATGGGAGATCTGGCACTGTGGAGTCGGTCAAGAAGATGACACCTTCGTTCGCGAAGCCCAGCAGTGTTCGCGCCAGGAATGAGATGAAGGCGAAGATGTCGTAACCTGCCTGAGTACGTAGGACAAAGACGGCGATGATGAACTGCGACAGCATGCCACCGATAACCGTGTGCCACGGGATCTTAGATCGATTGCGTGAAGTTGCCCACAGACAGAACAACATAACCAGAAGCCCGAAAATCGAGACAGCCCTGTTCGCGCGCGTGTTCTCGCCAGTCTCCTCGGGAACCATGCTGCCAATCAAGAAGACGGCGACGGTGACAGCGGCAGCAATAGGTTGGTGTAGCTTCTTTGGTGTCTTTTCATACGCCTTGAAAACCGTGTGATCCCAGACGAAGCGGACTGGCCTCCAGAAGAAAGCCGCGGGAACAAACAGGGTGATGACACGGATCGTGATGGCCAGATATAGCAGGAAAGGGATCAACCATCCCAAGCCATCAGGTCTACCCCAAACCACAATCGTCACCAGGCCATAAATCCACCAGCTACAATTACAAGTCAATCCAAAGGTCACCGAAAACCCTTATCCATCGCAATGCGCCTGGAGGGAGGTAGTCAAAACTTACGCGGTGAATACAAGCCAAACCGCGATGGGAATGAATGGGCGGATGGCACGATAATACCGCCAATACAGGCGTGTGTGCTTCACCTCCTCCTCGTCGCGGATACCGCCGACATGGCCACTCTCCTCGTCGACCGACTTCTCCCCCACAGGCGTTTCCTTCAGCTTGTGGGACTCGTAGTCTTGTGGGGGAGTGTCCAACAAGTCGCGACCCTTTTCGGTTGTGCCGGTGGAATAGTAGACATCGTCGTGCTTCTCTGCCTCGTGCGCAGCCGGTCCGTGGTGGTGGGTGTGCGCATGTTGATGCTCGTGCACGTAGTCGAGAGCTGGGTCGGGATTGGGCGCAACTCCCACCTGGGGCGAGAGATTGTGACTGCCCTCGTGCCCCAAGCTCTCCTTGCTAGACTTTCTGGAGACCATCTTTGAATTTACCGGCAGTCCTCGTGACCCTCGGTTCGGGAGCTCTGGGGATAACTCGGAAGAATAGGCGTCACCGAACGACCCAGCGGCCTTTTATGGGAGACTGATGCTCACTTGTACGGCAACAGCGAGAGTAAGGAAGGCTGACCCAGAGGAACGGTAGAGATGGGCAGGAGCATGCACCCAATTAATATTTCTGCACGCAACTCCCCAAAACGCGTACAGCTTCCACTGGGCACGCAGACCGGCGATGATCGCGTGGTCTAGACGAGAGCTGGGTGACCTGGAGCATGGAGGCCATCTCCTTCTGGAAGGACGCCTATCTATGGCGCCTTGGCCGTCCGAAGCGGGGAGTATGTCCGACCGATGTGAGCAGGGATGGTTCAACGGGACTCGGTAAAGGCCTGAGCTTCTCATTGGAACGGATTCGAGATGGAAACTTGTAAGCGATACAGCACCCTGGGTCAAGACGCCGGAGATGAGTTGCCATTGGCCCCTCGGAAAGAAACTAGTGGGTGGCCAACCATCATGATAAGGGAGGGTGGGTGATCTGAGCCAGGGTGCTGGAGGACAAGGTTTGAATAAAGTTTGTAGACCAAGTCGCCCAGGGCTAGCCATCCAATACTCCACAGGTCAGTTATGCTTACTTTTGGGTAGACAGCAGCCATGGCTTGAAATTCGCGGAGCCCTTCTTGATCAGTTTACGATTTCGTCTGGGAGTTCCTGGTCACTCCACGGCTAGTCAATATCTCCCTATCTTATTGACCAAGATTCTGTCACTATCTAACTTAGCTGGCAGGTTGAGCTTGTGGCTTGCCGAAATCGAGGGACCTCGGAATGGCGGATGGCTGGCGACCAAGACCACTTCATGAGAGGATGCACTAAAACAAAGATCGATTTAGCGCTGTGCGGAGAACTGTTTCGTCTGATTAAGGTAGAGTTGTGGCCCCTGGACGTGCCGATTATAGTGGATGACCACTGAATGCTAGGGAGACTCGACTCGTGGCCCGCACCCTTCGGAAACCGGCGGCAACTTTCAAGTTATGATCGAGATACCACAGATCCTAGTCAAGCCCCGGTGTCACTATCAGGACCCTAGAATCGACGGATTCCGAGCAATTGTCCAGTGAGAATACATTTTTCTGAGAACATGTGAGCTAGGCCGTCTCGATACAGGTGTAGGTCGACGCGCCTCTTATAGTTTCCCCAAAGAGAAGAGCACCGCCATCGCTCAATTCATGCGGCTCCCTTTCGGAGCAGGTCTTTCAAGCGGGATCAAAAGATTTAAGCACATGCTACAGACGACCACTCTCCGCAAAACTCGGTAGGGTTCCCACTCATATGCGAGCTATGCCGCTGAAGCAGTGGGGGGCTCCGCATGCCGTCCTGGTCCCCGAGACACTAGAAGCCGTCTAGAAATACTTCAGCAGGTGGGTTAATTGGCCAGACTGTGCCACCAAACTCTCGGGACGGCCAAGGCTGGATGATAAGGCGTCCTCGTGGCTATTGGTCAATCGATATCCCTTTCTACGGCCCTTCTCTGTTAATGTCGTCGGAGCCTTGGATCGAGCCAAGACCTGACAAGAAAGAAGATACGAGTGGGGCGCGCCCAGGCGAGAATCCTTTTCTTCGCAGTCCGGCGGAATCAGCGAATCATGCCTTGCGAGCCCTACGGCGGCCACGAGAATGGATCTCTTGACATGCGTTTGCGTGTTGCATATGCACCTGGCACATGGTGTATGTAGCATGAAGCCCTGTTGCTACCTGCGAGTCAAGCGGCTAATGTAGCTGCATGGGTTAAAGAACTGACAGGATATACCGTAACCGCACTTGGCGGCAGCGCGGGTCTCTGTGCAGGCTTCTTTGCCCAATACCTGGGTACATACACCAGGACGACGGCTCCGCTTAGCTATCGATACATTCCTCCATCAATAGACTAGGCCATGTCTCCAGCTGAGAAGCTATGTAGCCTACTACTATTAGTGTGCCCGTTGTTCGCAAGGCCCAGCTCGACTGACCAGAGCCTACTGGACACCAGTTGACCTTGGCTGAAGGGATCCAACATGTACATCTTAGCCGCTTGCTTGCTTCGCACCCAAATGTTATCGTCGAGCTGATAGTGGTGAACACCGGGTGAGGCGAACTCCTACTGCACATCAATGTAGTGAGCTGACTCCCGAATGAAACAACCTAGTTAGATCGTAGTGCATGTTGTACTGCGTATGCAGGTAACCCATCCCTTGTGATCCTGGGACACGCTCACCGCTCTAGCCCTGCATTCTGTGTCCAGGGCGTCAGGTTCCATCTCTCTCTGCTGTTGGCAGTTCGACTGCGAGATGCTTGCAATTGCCATTGGCTCCAAGCAGGAGTGCTGGAGATTAGTAGAGCACCTATACACTATAGATTCTGAAAGGTGAAAAGGTACGTAGGCGAATTACGCAGCCTCAAATGACCCGGATCTCTTGGCGACGGCTTCCACCTTCCTAATCGGGCCACCATCACACTGGTGCCCATGCTAACAAGAAAAGGGATTGGGGTGTGGGAGGTGGGTTACGAGGGGCCATAGCTGTGGGTCTCTTCATCATGGGGACTATTCCACCCGAATCGTGGCGTTTAGATTTCAACATAGCTAACTATGAATGGCCGAGCCTACATAGTACATACTTTCCACTGTCTTCGAATAGGCAGCCATTACATCTGTCTATGAAAGCTACAAGCTTTTCCGTAGGATTACCGTACCTGACTTCCTAGACTAGAGCTCTACTAATTCCCTGCGGACGTGAAATACATCTTTCTGGGGCTGTGTAAAAGCACCAAGCAAATCAGATCATATGAGACGGTGCAAACGATCCACATTTTCAAGCGCGCGGATAAATCCTTCGGCCTCAGCGATCAGTCTTTCACCGGAGCAGACCCGTGTTTATAGACTGTTAGCATTATAAACTAGCCAATTTTACCAACAACAAGATTTCATTGGATTGGATAGCTTGGCTGGTGGATGGAGGTCCGATTTGGGGCGATGATTCCCCGTCTCCTTGCTTCAGTGACACCAACGCGTTGTGATCGATGACCATCTCGCAACAGGGCGGAGCGCAAAAGTGGCAAGGTGCATGGCCGGTATGTTGCGCAATAGACACGCCAAAAAAACATGGACAAGATCATGTTGGTCCCGATCTACTATGAGCGATACGCCATTTGTGGCCATGGAAGTAGGTCTCGTATCCTAGTAAGAGAGTAGGGTCACCTAGGAGCACCTGATTGATGTCAGGATACTGCAATAAGTTCTTGTAACGGTATAAATATGAGACTGGACTAGCGATCGACGAACACTTTGGAAAGGAGTAACACACTCCTATTTACCTGTATTGGATCAAATTCGTACGCTTCGAATCAACCCGAAAACATGGCACAAGAGGGCCATTTAGAACTCTTCCTTATTACCTCCGTCCAGGATGGCGACCGTTTTCCGCATTGGATGCTTATGACGGTGCCAGCACTTACCGAATCGCAACGGCTGGGACAAGAACGCAGCATAATAAAAGGGACACGGTACCATTCCAATGGCGGGCCAACAGAAGGAATACCTTACAGAGTCGCAGTGCAGAACAACAGCAACTTCCGAAGCGAAAATGTACGCAATCGGGAATATCTTTGTAATATTTCAATGCCAGATGCTGGAAGCCTGGCCCGGCTGGCCAATTCGATCCAAGCCCACCAATGCCAGAAATACGTTGTGTGCCTGCTGGCGTTAATGGGCCACCGCGGCATCATCCCGCGTGAGATCGCTCAAAATCTGGCTGCGCGTGTACAAATGTCGGCTCGAGCGCTGGCTTATGAGGCTACACGACCAGCTCCCGTTCCTGTCGGGATTACACTTCCCCCGTCCTGGCCATTGCCGCCAACGAATCCCTAGCCTAGTGTTAGGCTTCAAGTTTGGCCAGCTCTGCAGACTTGACTGTGCCAGTCACCATCCATTACACCCAACCTCTGGCAGCATCTGGGCTTCTCCATGGCCGGAAGTTCAAGCTGGGAGACGATTTTTATTTGCTGCGGGTCGCCAGCAGGAACATCAAGTGCGTGGGATTTAATGACAACTAGGTCAAAGATAGGAGGTCGCGTTGCTGTATTATCATGTATATAGTAAGAACTCACATTCTCAGTATCAGTACAGGAATATTTTGCGCGTATGGAGTAACAATCCCAGCTCTACCGGAAACCGGTCCAGTATTTGATCCAATACTTTTTCCTCCATCCAGGAGTGTTCGTAGTCGGCAAAAAAGTGCGCTTTGGTGTATTCCCAGTACAGCGGAAAGAAACCTGCCATTTCCCAGTCGACAATCCCAGCAACAAGCCCGTCTTTGACCAGAATGTTTCGTGGAACAAGGTCACCGTGAGTGAGCACAGCTCCGTCGTGCTTGGGCATGGCTCTAACGAAGCCCGCTACAACCTCGGTCCAGGCTGGGTTCGCATCGCATGCGCGTAAGGACTTGATGATACCACTGCGGAACATCTCCTCGCTTTCGTAGGGTCCATAGTCGTGTGCACGATTAGCGAAGATCTGGTCGCAGCAGACTGAGCCGTCCACAGACCCGATGAATTCTCCTTTAATCTGTCGCAATTCATCCAAGTAGCATCGCAGCTGCGCAATGATGTGCTGCTTTTGATCTTGGTTGAATGTATCCCATGCTTGATCTAGCGGATCGCCATCGACATATTCCATGAAAATGACAGAAACATCGCACTCGGGCTGTTTGAAGGATTTCAGAATTCGTGGCACGGGAATAGATGTTCGCTCGCGTACTAGCCGCATTGCCGCGACTTCTGCCTCAGCGGAGGCTCCTTCACATCGTTTGAGCACTGTGATCTCGTTGTACTGCCAGACCTGAGAAAGTACCGTATCACCAAGGCGTTTGTAGCTTAAGAGCATTTCATTTGTCACCCGGTCTGGTAGATTGATGTCGGGCGCTTTAACCGGAAGCCTGGTAGGCTGATCTGGAAGAAACATAGTGTCGGGGTCTGCCCGCTTCTGGACTTCTCCATCTAACAAGTTTGGCATCATTTGCGAACTGGGCGTATCCTAAGTAAGGAATGGATGTTGTCTTTTGCACATCCCTCGGCCGATTAGTTAAGCGCCAGGGGGTCTCACAAGCGGCGACTGATTTTTAGCGCTGGGCCGACTCGGGTTGTTGGAAGCCTTAAGGCACGATTAAGGGACAAGCCCCACCAACAGAAGAAGCAGCCCATCGCAAACATTAAAAATGTGACCAAACCTTGCCCGGCTGCTTGGATGTTGCATCTTTCGACCAAGAACTTCCAAATCCATGGCGGCAGATTACCCAGAGCCTCTCACTATACCACCTCGCTCTCTCCCACACAAACAAACATTTATCATCCTCCACGGACGTGGCTCCTCTGGTGAGAAGTTCGGTCCAACTCTACTTGACGAGCCAATCTCATCGTCAAGTCCGTCTGTAGACACATCTCCCTCTACATTAAGCTCGGCCTTCCCTCACGCCCGATTCATCTTCCCGAGTGCTGCTCGACGCCGTGCCACCATCTACCGGCGGGCTTATACGCACCAATGGTTCGACAATTGGAAGCTGGATCCGCCCGCCACTGAACGTGAGGAACTCCAGGAGCCAGGCTTGCGCGAGACAACAGCGTTTGTGCATGCTCTTTTGCGTCGTGAGATCGAGGAAGTGCCCGGTGGCGCACGAAATGTGATCCTGGGCGGTCTGAGTCAAGGCCAAGCTGCCGCATTAACGGCGTTGCTGTTGTGGGAAGGGGAACCGCTCGGTGCCGCATTCGGGATGTGTGGGTGGCTGCCCTACACTGTTCACCTGCGGGAGCAGTTGGAAGGTACATCGACGTTACACGATTCAGCCAATATTGGAGAGGAGAGCTTTGATCCATTCCAGAGGGATGATTCGGATGATGGAATTGAGCATCGTGATGCCGCTTTAGCCCCCTCGACTCGGGCAGTGGCCTGGCTGCGTGATGAAATTCAAGTGCCGAGAAGTAAAGATGCAACTTCCGAACTTTCTTTTCAGGCTACACCACTCTTCCTTGGCCACGGTGACAAGGACGATAGAGTAAGTATCATCCTTGGGCGGGAAGCTTCTGGTTGTCTAGTAAGCTTGGGGATGCGAGTCGATTGGCATGAGTATGCCAATCTAGGACATTGGTATTCTGCAGACATGCTACAAGATATTGTGGAGTTTATTCAAAATCCAAAGTAAATAATGCTGCAATTCCTTTGAGAAGCCGCGTGCCTCTGAAGATATAGGGGTATTTACCATGGAAGATCATCTGATCGTATCTTCTCATCATATCCAAAGAGTCATATCCGAAGAGCTGCTGTTGTTGGCTTTTAACATAACACTCTTCTTCATGTGGTCCTGGATGTTGCCACACAACGACTTGGTCTCGTTTCCAAGTTTGAATATCCCGTACGTGGTTGAGGGCTTTTCTATATTTACCTGAAGCTCATTTGACGAAGACAACGCACAGTTGACCGAGAGCGGGCCTGCAGGAGTTTGAAAGCATTAGCCTGCCGGAGACCTATGGCCAAACCCGCGTCTGGGGAGAAAACCCAGTGGGCATAGCCGAAGCCTTGCACACCAGTAGCAGGCTGAATACCAGCGACCCACTCCGTTAGGATACAAGTAGCTGCGCCGCCCCTGGGATGTGCCAGACTCGTGAACAAACTCAACCCAGGATTGCTACTCTGGTCAAGATACTCTCAGCTTGCGCCTGATGCGGTTTCTGGGTTGTTATCATGGCGCCCCACAAAGACCTGATCAAAGAAGCCACTGTACCCCGCGCCTTGGCCTTGAACAGTGCATCAAGGAGGGAGCCGTTCGTGCTGGGCGAGATAACTACCGTCGGGTCAGACGAGTCCCGCAGTCGTTGCATCCTTGTAGCCTGGAGATAAAGAGAGACTGCTAAGATTGGCAAGAGCTTGTGCATTCTGGCTCGAGTTTGACACTCCGGACGGGACACAGAAGGCGATTCCAGCTACGGACAAATATGATATGGCGCTGGCTGATAAAGATCAGACTCCAAGGTCCTCGTTCCAGAGGTTCCTGTTGATCGCCTCGGAGAGCCCACCCACCACAGTGGTACACTTGGACGATGTGTTCTTGTCGCCTATCATCTCGGCAAGATCTGATAACTCTCGCAGTGCCTTTACAGCCAGGCATGATACGGCAGAACCTCCACTCGATGCTCCTAGAAATGCGCCAAACACAGAAATGGGATCATCGGTACGATTGATGTGGTTGATTAGCCAATCCACTTGCAGCGGCCATTCTGACCAGGTATCTCGCAAGAGATCTTAATCATTTGTCTGACGAATATAGCTACATAGAGCATCAACTCCAGGCATCTGGTAGTCGGAAAGGCCGTAAAGCCGTAAAGTCCCTCAGGCGCACATGGGAGGGTGGTCATGGGGTCGTAACCCATTGTTGGGCAGATATTGAACTCGCCATCCGCAATTTGCGTACCAAGGAAGAACTCCAACGTGCCTTTGGTAAGGTCATGACGAAATGTACTTGCACCGATGATTCTGGCCGAGTGATAGAAGTCGCTAAGCCATACAAGACGATTCCTTTTGGGTCCATCGAGACAAACCGAGCCAAGGTTTGTTTGGGTTCCATGCTCGATAATTACATCTTCTGTCGTCATCGGGTTCGTACAGAGTGTACTGCCGTTAACAGTGTCGGTAACTAAAACGTTACGCACATACGCTGCTTGATCTTGTCAAGCACCGAACCCGAAACTGCCTGAGAACGACACAGCTGAAGGGGTATAGAAATCAGACATAAATAAATTGACCACTGTTTCACCATTGAGTATAATTAAAGATGGCCATCAGGGAGTAAGATTGTTGTGACTGAATTTCAAGCACCTTCCGACACGGTAAACGGAATGGAGAACGTATCCAGATAGTAAGAGGTCAGAGTTGTCTGGTTGACAAAAGTCGTATCCACAGGCGAGAAAAACTGAATTGGAGGGCGTCTGAGTTGTGTCAATATTGGTGAATGTCGAGTCTTCTTGAAGTTCACTGATAAGCTGTAGGTGAATACCGTCACCACGACCCATTGGGAACGCCCTAGAACGTAGATGAGTACACGAGTCCACAGAGATGAGGTTTGCGGAGATCATGGATGACCTACTACTGCCCACCATACACCCGCCCGCTTAATAAACATCTCGAAATTCAAGGTATAGTTTGAGAAAAAGGCCCCCAAATGGATTGCGAGGGCCGCTGAGACTGAATATAGGTACCGCTGACAGAATCAATATCCCAGATCGCTTTTTGAGTCCCTTTCTCGACACAAGCAGTTGAGGCGGCTGTGCCCCCAAGTTTCCAAATCGCATTAAGCTGGTCGTCATCGCATTTGAACTGATCGAGAAACTCGGACGCTTCGGTGGTGTCTATTGTGGCCTCGAAGCCAACCTCGTCGAATGTGATACTTTCCCCCACCAGCAAGCGAATGGACTGCCATCATTGTCCTTGAATCAGGGGTGTCGCAAAGCGTCCTGGTGAGGTGACGTTGAATCTTTCCACCCGGAATGAATTAGCCAATCCTGTTGCGAACGAGTAAGGACCATCGGCCCAAGGAAGGGCCAGACCGACAGAGGACTCGCTGTACTTGACTTCGATTTGCACCCGATGAGTAACATCTCCAGCTGAGAAGAAAGGATAACCCGCACGCTCCGTTCCGTAGTCCAGAGTCACCAAAGGGGAATCACTATCCAGCGTGAATGTAGTCACGTCACCTGTATCCACAGCGAGTCCCATTCCCGCCACATAGTGCCCGGGGCAGGAAGATGCCCCCGATAGAGGTTCTGTTGGATATAGCCAGTACATGATGAGAACTAGTTGGAGAGATACCGCATACCCGCGGACCAAGTGCTTTGGTGAGCTTGTAGCAGACGACAAGGCAGCATACAGCAGACCAACGGCCCTGACACAATACCTCATCCACATGCTCTCAAGCTGATGCGTCACTGTACAGTTGATTCAACTAGGGCAAGAAAGAGCTTGAAGAATGGCCAGAAAATGTCCCATCTTTGTCATATATCGTTTCTTATATGTCGTGCTGTCAACCTCTCGAATCTGTCGAAGCGGGTCGGGAGATGGACAGCACAGTCAAGACTCTTCGCAGTATTTTCTTTCGGTATCAAACACGGCAATTTTTGCTATGACGGCCATGCTACTGTAATACCGGACTTCCATCTATGCTTTTATTTTAGTCTGGGGAGAGCCTGCATGTGCATATGAAGCGTGACAGCGCTGTACCCCATAAACTCCGCACGCACTAGCACTCGGGTTCTGCTTCACCTGGCTTCGACTAACGCCAAGTGCTTGCAAAAGACATGCTGCAAATTATGTCGAGCGTTGGCAATAGTACCCACCGGTATCCCGGACATCATTCTCGACGTCGCTCATACGATCTCCCATAATTATAGAATTGGGGCCCGTATGGGACTTTAGGCTTCACCATCTTCGGTTCGGGGAAGTGAAGAGAGATCCTTCGGCTTGGTACTTATTACCCTGGATTCGTAAAGTACTAAATTGGCGTGCAATGGATAATCAATGAATGCTTTTATACCCCCCAGGATTCTCGACGAGGAGAGGTTGATTATATGAAAAGCCAAACAAATATGGTACAAGTATCAATGTCTAGCTTTACTGGCTGTACAGGGTATCTAAAGGGGCCGAAAGCGCCGCTGTTCCTAACGCCGTGTGTCTATGTGAATAATCCTCTAGAACCACTCCTCTTCTCCTTCATCGTATTCCTGATAATCATCGCCAAAGCCTTGATCATCTTCGTAAGGGGCCTCATCCTCCTCTTCTTCCTCCTCTTCATCTTCACCCTCACCGGGTTTGTCCCGACCTTCCTTCGGCTGTGAAGCTCCCTGTTGCTTGGCTTTTGGCTGGGGCTGAGGCTGTTGTGGGTCGTCACCAACTTCGCTCTCCTCATACTCGCTGTCGGCGCGGCTGCTCTGTGCAACACTACCAGGCCCACCTTTCCCAGTTTCGGAGAACAGGTTCTTGATCGCGTCGAGGTTGATTCGTGAACTCATAGTAAACTTCTTCATAGTCGCGACGGCGGCCTCACCGGGCGTGCTGGCGGGAGTAAGCTGGCCCTCGCCGATACGTGGTTTCTTGAGCCGGTTGCGCTTCTTCTTCTTGGGCCCAAGCTTCTCCATCTCCTTCTCGAAAAGCTTGTTCTGTTGCTTGCGAAGCCAGTCCTTGTTGGTATTGAGCCATATTTGTTCCTTGAGTTGAATTTCGGCTGGGCCTAACAAGCAGTTCTGCACTTCAGGATCGTCGGCAAACTCCTCGGGATCAATAACCTCATCCATCTTGGTCTCTTGCACAGGGAGCTGCGAACGAGCCCATGCTGCCTTGACACGAGCGTGGTAGGCAGCTGTGGCCAGAGCTTTCCGATGTTGGTCACTACTCGGATCACTAATGACTTCGTCGATCTGCTGCGCAAGGACGTCCTCCGCCTGCTCCCACTCTTCGTTAAACGTTAGTAGCGGCTCAGCTTGCACACGTTTGCCTCTGCGACGTTTTGCAGCAGCTGTCTCACTTGTGTCGTCGGTATATGTCTCTGCCAAGTGATCAATGGCCTCCTCCCCAGTCGGGTCCTCTGCGTCCACACCTTCGGCCACTTCTTTCTCGCCCTCGGCCGTGATTCGAGGTGCAGGAGCAGGGACATTGTCGGGATCAAAAGCCTCCAGAATCATCTGGCCTGTCTCTGGATCTTTGGTTCTCTCGAGAAACTCAGTCACTTGAGGTAACTTGGATGTGTCCGGTGGAGGAAGGGGAGGCGGTGGCATCGATTGGGCAGACCGACGAGGAGGAGGCATTTCGCTCGGCAAGCTCCCGCTGTGAGCTTCGTCAATCTTGTCGCCGTCAATATCCTCTATGACACGTTTTCTCTTTCGTCCATTCTCCGCCTCCCGCTGCTCCATCTTCTGAAGGTACTCAGCTTGCTTTCGGTAGAAGGAAGGCGGGTCATGACGAGATTCCAGTAATTCTTGCTTCAAGAAGTCCTCAATCGTCAAGTCGCTACTCTCAACAACCTTGAACTCGTCCAGACGTTGCTCAATTGTGTGCATGGTCACCTTGACGACGTAGACGATCTCCCTGACCGTACGGCGGAAGCCCCAGACCTGGGCAGCTAGGAAGATACAAGCGCCACAGATACCCGAAGGACGTCGGCCCATCACCATCCAATCCAGACCCATGCGTTGGCAGAAGCGAGCAGACAATTCTGCGACGTCTCTCGTCATGTCGCCAAAGTCGAGCTTATCACAGAACCGATACATAAGATCCTCTGGAATGATGGCTTTGATCTTGTTGTGACTAAAGTCGTAAATATCGTTGAGAGCCTTGAATACGTGACCGAGTTCGTAGACGTTGACCCTGACTAAATCGGCGAAGTCGATGAGCATGACACGACATCTCTCCTGGCGACGACAGGCAGCGTAGAGACAGACAGGGACTACCTTGATCATGCCACGGCCCTGGATCCAATTCATGCTAAGAGCAAGCTTGAAGATCTGGATACCCTCATTGATAATGGTGTCGGACAACTTCAACTGACTGGCGTACTGAGTCATCATGGTCCTTGCCTCCCGGATGACTCGCTCGCGAGAATCACCTATCACTCCACCAATGCGACGCATGCCAGGCCCGCCCAGCCGTGCTGCTGCTTGATCGGCGCCCATGTAGCTCCCCTGAAGCACGGCAGCACCAGCGGCATTTTCGCCAAATTGAACCTCGTTCACGATTTCGACAGCTTCAACTTGGCGACCACAGCCGGTACAGAAGCCCTCTTCGATAGGTGCCGAAGGATTAGAACACTGTGGATTGGGACATGTTTTATGACTGAGAAGGACCACGTTGGAAGCAGCAGGTCCTTCCGGGACTGGAGAACCAGTCACACTCATCTGCCGATCTAGGCGTTGAACGGCATCGCGAAGACGATTGGTGGCGGCACCTTTTGGCTTGATGGAGAAGCCGCCTTTGCGGGTCTTGTTTGGCTTGAAGAACGACGACATGGCTGCCTGCGGTAGGACAGAGGAGGCCTGTCGCGGCAGCCTGCTTGCAGAGGGGTCTGACTCAAGTAGGTGAGACTGACGGAATGATCGAAAAGTCGTGACAATCTAGATTAATATCCTGAGGTGTGGGTTTGGAGGCGTGTAAGTGGCGGCCGTGTAATGAATAGCAAAGGGCTGGCAATGCTGGGTGAGGCGCAAATGAGTTGCGAATTCGTTGGTGGGGATCGCAGCGACAAAGTTTTGGGGCGGGATTGATGGTGCAGTGGGCGAGGTGGGGGAGCTCAATTAACTTGCACTGCTGTTTAGAGGGGCGAAGCTCTGGAGGCGGGGGAGGCAGATGCGGTTCGCGGTTCGCAATTCGAGTACCTGGGTTGGCCACGATTTTTTTCGCTTTTTGTGCAACGCAACAGAGCGCGCTTGCTTGAACAGGGCAGGAGGAGAATGCAATCGGATCAGCTGGTGATTGATGGCGGCTTAGGTGAAATGCTTCAGTTTTGGTAAGCTTATTGTTCTCCAAGCTGTGAGCATGTTGCCGTCTCAATGGATTGTGCCTAATATGCTTAGCTGCACAGCCAGCTCCAAAATATGCGTTGCGAGCACTCGCAGGCCAGTACAGTATTGCGCTATCCGAAGTCCCGCTTTTTTCAACTTCCGTCATAGCAGCAGAGAGCAGGTAGCTGGGCCGCCTGTAGCTTAGCTCTATTGTACATGTAGTGTTAACCGAGATAGTTGTGTCCTTAAACAAGCATTACTCTCTTGCACAGACCTGCGCACTATCCTTCTGGACACATGCAACCTGTTCTAATATGGATGGACTTGACGATTTCGAGAAATCTTTAGCAGCGGAGAAGGCAGAACGCGAGCGCGCCGAGGAACGTAGCGGTCGAAAGCACCGTCATCACCGCAGAGATCGATCGTCTGATCGCGACAAGGCCCGCCATAGTCACAGAGATGGTCATCGACACCGCCATCACCGGTCTCGCGAACGGCAACAAGACGACGACGACGGACAGCGTCATAAGCGCTCGCGGCACTCGAGAGACGAGGAAGGCGACTCAAGAGAACACAAACGTCACCACCGGCATCGAGGTGACGAGCATGGACAAGACGGGGAATCAAGATCGACCGAACGGCACCTAGACTATGTGAAGTCGTCTGACCCAAAGGAAGACCTCCCTCTCCCCGACGAGGAGATCACCGCTGAAGACGCGAGACCTCAGAAGCTATCTAGGGATGATTGGATGACCGGTCCTTCTGCATTGGGCGTCGACTATACGCAAAGGGGTGCAACGCGCGACAAGACTCCCCCGCCCAGGAAGGACTCGGCGCGCGTCATCCACTCGAGAGAGATCAATGCCGCGGAGCTGCAACATCTCAACGAGGGGAAAGACCTGGATGATCTGGATAGACCAGCTCAGCACCATGTGGATTACACGTTCGGAGATGATGGTAGCCAGTGGAGAATGACGAAATTGAAGGCCGTCTACAAGGCAGCGGAACAGACTGGCAGAGCAGTGGATGAGGTCGCAGTGGAGAGGTTCGGAAGTCTGCGCGACTTTGACGACGCAAGGGAGGAGAAGACGGAGTTGGATCGCCGCGCAACGTATGGCGAGGGTTACGTGGGCAAGGAGAAACCCAGCGGAGAGCTCTTCCAAGAAAGAAAGCTAGAAATGGGCATTCGTGAAGCCAGACCGCCGTTGACGGAGCAGGGAGATCTTGACCAAGGTACCATTATCCCTGACGAGGCTATGAGCAAGCCGATTGCGACGATCGATCAGTCAGCTCTAAACAAGATGCGCGCCCAGATGATGAAGGCGAAGTTGAGAAAAGCTCCAGAAGCCGCCAAGCTGGAGGCAGAATACAACGAAGCGGCTGCCGCTTACGCCGCTCAGGGCCCAGGCGCCGTCGTTCTGGGTGTCATGGACAACAGGATGCTGGCTGGTACCAGGGGTGAAGCCAAGGCTGTCGAGACCAAGAGGGGTCGTGAACGTGGGCAGATGGAGGAGAACGATGAGATGACCATCGAGGACATGGTCCGCGAAGAGCGCAGAACACGAGGTCAACGAGGCGGCGAGGGACTTCGGTTGGCCGAGCGCATTGCCAAGGATGGCAAATTTGACGACGATCTTGATTATATGGACGAGAACGCCGACAAGCTTGCCAAACGTATCCAGAAATCGGAAATCAACCTTAGGAACACAGCTGTCAGCGAGTACCAGAAGATCAACAGCATCCTGGATAAATGCCAGCTCTGCCACCATGAAGATAGGAATCAGCCGCCAGCCGCTCCTATGATATCGTTGGCTACTCGAGTGTATCTCACTCTCCCTACCGAACCGGAACTCGCAGAAGGTGGTGCAGTTATTGTCCCTATCCAACATCGCACCAACTTGTTGGAGTGCGACGACGACGAATGGGAAGAGATTCGCAATTTTATGAAGTGCTTGACACGCATGTACCACGATCAGGGCCGTGAGATCGTCTTCTACGAAAATGCAGCTGCACCACACCGACATATGCATGCCGCAATGCAAGCAGTCCCGATTCCGTACGAGCAAGGCGATACAGCGCCGGCCTTCTTCAAGGAGGCTATGCTCTCCGCCGACGAGGAGTGGTCCCAACACAAGAAGATCATCGACACGGGTGCCAAGGCAAGAGCTGGCATGGGGAAGCTTGCGTTTCGCCGGTCCATTGCCAAGGAGATGCCCTACTTCCATGCCTGGTTCATGCTGGATGGTGGTCTCGGCCATGTGGTCGAAGACGCAAATCGTTGGCCCAAGGGCGATCTATTTGCGAGGGAAATCCTGGGCGGCATGCTGGACGTTGGGCCGGATGTGATCAAGAGACAAGGCCGGTGGCGCAAGGACGATAGTAGAGCGGAAGGCTTCAAGAAGCGGTGGAGGAAGTTTGACTGGACGCGTGTTCTGTCTGACGGGTAGTTGAGGAGACTCAGCAGAGAATCTGCAATGCATGTGTCGCTGGCGTAACCAGCCCAGCAGACACTACACACAGTAGTAAATCACATTTCTCAGAGCAATGCGCATCTTCTTAAGGTGGTATCATTTATTTTTGTCCGCGACACGCTGTCTCTGCCGTAGTCTCGCCCTCCTATTCCCGTTGTAACACCACCAATAAGCCCATGATTCCCAACATGACCGTCTTCAACCATGGGTGCTCGCTCAGCATGATGGTCACGTAACCCACGAAGGGAATGTAACCAAACACACTGCCGATAATATCTTTCCGCTCCAAGTAATCTTGCCCGACGGCGTACAGCTCCGTGTCATCGGCGCCGTTGTTATCACCCTTGGTCAAAAGCTTCGCATGTTCGCCCGTTCCAAACTTGCGCACGATTCTGTGTACGATCGGTATGTCCTTGTCTTTCACGTTGTACACAACCACCTCGCCCACGTCGGTCTCGGCCAAGAAGTTGCGGTTCCAGAGGAAGAGCAGGTCGCCTCGCTGGAATGCCGGTTCCATGGACCCCGAGAGGACGACGACTATAGGACTGGGGGAGTCGGAGACGATTGAAAGACCTTTCCACATCTGTTTTTAGAGGGGGCATAAGTGTCAGCGCGAGGTCTCATAGGCGGCTACAGCGGAGTAAACGCAGCAGCAGGAATGGGCGTACCATGAATGCCGTGGAAAGAATAAGCCCAAAGTTGAGCAGCTGAGCAGCCAGCTGCCGCGGGTTTTGTAAGGCTGCAACCATCTTGACTTTCTGATCGGCTCGAGGATGGCTGAAATGCTGGCAAATATAATCTGAAGGCCGGACGATGAGTGTACAGTGGCCGGGGCGGGACGCTCGATTGTGCGCGCGGGAGCTTTGAAGCTTTTGCTTAGATGAAGGTAAGGTGAGTGAGGTGAGGTGGCCTTATGTACATAAAGTTGCAGGGTTTCCTGCTCAATTGGCGACGTAGCTCCAGGGGACATGGGGCAGCTGTGGGGTGGTCAAGGCCCCCGTTCAAGCACCCTTAGCGCCCTAGACTTATACTTCATCATGAGCGAATTGTATTAGAATTAAGCATGAACACTTCTCGAGAAGTTTCCACAGGCTCACCATTTCAACGGCTTATCTTGTCACATTCTACATATGAATTGTCCAAGCGTACAAGCATGGACAATGTACCTGCTAGTAGCCTATGTATTAGTATTTTACTCAGCATTATGAATGCCATGAACGTCGAGATTTCTCATTAGGGGACAAAAGGATACTTGCACTTTCCCACTTTCAGCTGCGCTGTTGCCGTTGAAGAACAGAGTTGTTTTGGCTATGGGTCCGTCGTATACATGTATCCTGTTGACAGTGGTCGCACTTACTATTGCCTGAGATCCTGTTACGAGACCCCCCTCGGTTGTCTGGCCATGAAGATGCTCAACAGAGGAAATACTACATCGATATAGGTTCAAGGCATGGTAAAGGAATGATTACTGGCTGGTTGTCAATTTACATAGGTATATATCCGCAAGAATGTTCATACGAGATTTCTACTCAAAGGCTCACAGTACGCATGTACACGTGCAATAGTTGGAATTCGTCAACACTGCATCGGAAAATCGAAAGATGGAACTTGCTCGATATAGAACGAGCAGTTTCCATACCTTTCCAGGTTATGCAAGTAATGGCAATCTGGGGGCGGCACGCCACTTCTGAAGCTTGCACAACACCAAGTACTGCTCGAGCTATACTTTCCGCAAAGATCGTGAGCGCGCCTGCCCGGATGGAGCCTGACACCGCCTCTAGGACGACAGGAGGTCCCCCGTGGCTTCCAAACGTCTCACATAATTAGCCTTGGGACGTTGCTCTTGACCTCGTGGAGCTGTTTTCCCACCCCATCTCTCTAACCAAGTCCTACTGCTGTCTTCCACCACTCTCTGTCTCTCGACTCCATCCTGTCAAACCCACGCTCTATTATTACCCATACCCTACATTGTATTGTTCTTCGATCAGTACTTACTTGCTTCAGCACCTCGTGTCTTTCAGACTACCAACTCGAGCCTTTCGTCGCCATGTCAGAAACAACGCCCCTGATGCCGCGTCCGGCGAATGCACCTCAGCCGGATAGCCATGTACGTTCCGGCCACGCCCTCTCCCCAAAGGTGTGCTTCGAGAAGCTTACTAAACAACCAGCCCATCTATCTACGAGCCTGTCATTCGCCATGGCGTTGCATCAACCCGCACGTCCTCACTGTGATCCGTCTCTTGGTCACAGGATACCTCATCTCGGTCGCCGGCGTCTCCTTGAAGTACAAACTCGAGGTTGAGGACTCTCATACCAGATGGCGGATCCCGTTCCAGTTCTCCACGGTGACATTTGTCCTGCTGCTCGCCTACAACCTCCAAGTCACAGTGAGTGATTACACCGGGCCAAGGTCGTGATTCGGCAGTTTTACTGACTTCTATCGCCAGTTGTGGACCATAATGCATCTCCTGTTTCCGCACCCAGTGTACGAGGATGCCGCTGATGATTATGGAAACTCACTTGGAAACAAGCTCGTCACGGCCATGTCGCCTCCTGGCCGGGCCACCTCCCCACAACACCGATTCTTCTTCAGTTTGTTCTACACCGTTACTCACGTCTTCACCATCGCGAACACCATCATTTACTGGGCAATCCTGGTGCCCTCTGGACATGGCGGATTCAAGGCTCCGAAGATGTCTCATCCCAACCATCCACCCAAGAACCAGACAGCTGTTCTGTACGATCCTGGTAAGTTCTTTTCCATGCCATTTCGGCTCCTGCCGTTCTCCATCCCACCTCAAGACTGCAAACATTGACTCTGATATTTTACAGACAAGGGCCTTTTCGAGGAGGGTGGCATCAAAGCTTTCAGCATCATCAGTGTCTGGACCATGACCACGGTCATTGCTCTCCTGGAGGTTGTGTTCTTCAACAGTATCCGACGCCAGATGGTGAGTTGTACCAGAACCACAACCTGATGAGCACTTGATTGCTAACGCAGTTGCTTTACAGCCTGTCGCAGGACACGTTGCTAGTGTCATCTTGGCCAGCGGCGCATATCTTGCTTGGGCTGGGATAGGAAGACTCCTCACTGGCCATGCAGGACTTTTCTTCTTGGATCCAGCTGAATTGGGCAATGTCGAGGAGGCTACCATTGCCGCAAGCTTGGCCTTTCTTGCCTTGACTCCCGGTAGTAAGTTATTCTCATGACGAACGTGCATCCATGTGCAATGCTAATAGCTGCTCTGCACAGTTTTCTCCTACATGTATGGTCTGATAGCTATGCGTGAGAGCATGACTGCGCACCATGGTGCTCATGGTTCAAACTGAGGCGTGGTCGCCCGCTAGACGATGTAGTGGCCAAGTGACGTGGCCGATGACCCTGCTCTGTACATCATGAATGTAGTGAAGGACTTTACCTTGGTCGGAGTTGGTACCTGAACGCCTGGTGACGAGCCATGCTGGTGTAGGACGTCCCGATAGCGGTTGAGAGAATGGCAAATAAGCGGGTTGGGCATGTGGAGGCGGATTAAGCTTAAATTGATCACGCAGGAGTCCAGATAGCCTGAGTCAAGATTCACGTTAGGGAGTACCCGCTGGGTTTCAATTGCATTAGAGTGTGATGGCAGAGTCCGACCCTCGCCGGAGCGCCCTTGTGATATGGGCTCCCGAGGCGCCTTGAAGCCTTGGAGCCTTGGAGCCTTGGAGCCTTAAGAGACGGCGCAGTGGCTATACCTGACCCATGTCCTCAGACCAAGCCTTGAGATGTTGATTTTGGATATACATAGTAAACCCGTTGATACCCGCTTGAACATCATATATTTGTAAGCGCAGTGCACTTGCCTCAATTGTATCATCGCCGCAGAGTCTTCTTCAGCTTTTGGCTTCGTGCCCGGTCCAAACACTGGGCGACCAGGCCAGGAGAAGTACCTTTGGGCTTCTACGAATACATTGGAGACAATCGTCGTGGTCGTGGCAGAGTAGTGTTCGCATTCAGCACCTGGGCCCAATATTGCTTGGCGGGGCTATCTTTGCTGACACTGTATGGAGATGTGGCAGATACTGTGTTCCTCTGTTGACGCTTTGGCTGTTCACCTCTCTCTAGTAATGGAGAGCACACGCCTTGAGCAAGGATCTTTCGTCGTCATCAGTTCAGATCCACAGCATGCAAGGATAACCACTTCTGGCTTTCAATATGGGGCTTTTAAGTGCAACATGACCGATAAATCTCACGTGAATAATTGTTATCGCCGGTGATTTGAGGCTGCAACCATGCTTGGCCAGTACGCATTGTTCTTGCGCTTGCTTGGTCGCCGATTGCTGCTACCGTAAAGCCACGAGCGTCGTTAGTGGACTCCAATACATAGCACTAGGTTATGGAGCCTCTTGAGAATTCAGAAAGCGTCGACTGGAACACGGATAAAGAATCGGGGTTCGTTGCCATCCACAATCGGGACATATTTCTCAGTGCTCAAGGTCCGCCACGTCGTCCTGGTCAGCCTGTAATTATCTGTTAGGCAGGTCATGGGGACTCGAGCTACGTTTGGGCTGCCGTGCAGTCAAAGGCAGGCGAATTCGTGCGCATCTTTGCCTACGATCGTGCCGGTATGGGCCAGAGCTATCCTGGGCCAAGTCCTCGAACAGCAGCAGCCGCTGCAAGGGACCTGTCGGATATTCTTGACGGAGCAAGTATCCTGGGGCCCTACATCTTGGTGTGCCACTCGTACGGTGGTCTACTAGCGCGCGAGTTCCTTCACATCCGCAACGCCGATGTTGCTGGCATCATTTTTATTGATACCATCACCGAACACTACACGTCGGAAAACCTTTTGCCCATGACCGATTTTAATGCCGTTCTCGGTCAGCTGGACTATTGGGACGTCATTGGTATGGCCAAGCGACATGTGCTCCGTCCCGAGGAGTGGAAGATGGTCAAGAAACATTGGCCCAATGACGAAGCAACATCGGCGGCGGAAGCCAGCTCGATGCCCACGACTGAGCAGGAGCTGGCAGACAAGGAACAGTTCGACCGGCAGGCCATGGGGCACCGACCTGTGGTTGTAATCAAGGGCAACGCCACACAAGACTTTAAGAACGCCCTCGATGCAGGAGAAGCTGCTGGCAATGGCACCGAAAGCCAGCGTGCCACGCTGCGCAAATTCATCACGACCAGTGAAGAGGTGAGGGAGAGGCATCAAAGGGAACAGCTCAGGCTTTCGAACAACAGCCGATATGTAGTTGCCCGGCATGGTCACCACGCGGTACAGTTCTCTGAGCCGGAATTGATTGTTGCAGAGATCAAGGCCATGTTGGAAAGCTTGTCGAGACTGAGCGCATGACGGATGAGAATAGACAGCGATTCCCAAATGAAGACTACGTAGATTTCGAGGAGCACGCATGAGGAATGATGTTGAAGTTAAGAGCATAACTCTAAGCCTACCATTGCATTCGTAGAAGTGTGTCAGCCGAAGCAGGCTTCAATTCCCACCGGTGTCTCGAGGGACAGAAGCCATCCAAGTCAGACACCACTCAAATGATATTTATTTATCTAGTTCTGATAGAACGCCGTTTTCTGATATCGAAGATGTCTAAAATCTGTTCTCAATACCTTACGAGCGGTAACCTTCATCATTCTAGGCGTGCTTCTCGCCGGTACCACAATACGTAGAGGCCGGCGACGGTGAGGGCCTACCAGGTACAATCCCCCACCTTCACTACAATTTCAACCCACGCAAATGGTCTAGTCGCCATGGCTTTCTCTGATTAGCAAGCCAGGCTTTCGTCGTTGTGAGATATAGAGTGCTAGATTGCACATACTGGGCACACACAGGGCAGCTTCTAACCACAAGCAGGAAGTCTTTAGCCTTGCTAGGGTAGAACGAAACGGAAACTAAACTACACGCTTCTGACTTGTGCCTGGAAATGTGTACCAAGATGTCCGACCAGACCCCACAGTGCTCCGCGGATCAGCACCCAACCACTCCCAGCCCAAGGCCAGGGCTAGCATATCCGCGGTATCCTTGTCGTGGTGTTAGTTGAATGCCTCCACCACAGCCAGGTTGTTCTGCGATGACGTATCCACCCAGATGCCTGGGTCTCAATACCTCTACCTGTCACTTGTAACGAAGCAGTAGGCAGGAGGGTGTACGGGCGTGTGCAGAGGAGAATTGGATCTCAATTGGTTGTTTGTGACTGCGTTACGTTGAATTGGCTGAATTGGCCCCTAGAAGCGCCCGGCCTGTGAGGCGGTGCTGATTAACGTGCATGTGAATTGGCCATTCGGGAACTTTCTAGCCAAACATCCCATGCCACGATCGTTTTGGTATTCATACTTGATCGAGCAGAGATCATCATGTTGCCATTGGCTCTACTGATGAATGGATCTTCGGTCGGTATCTCTCTGGTTCGACTAGGCAATTAGCGATGGTTGTATCACCAGCGCCTGCGCCTTATCGAGAGGCGGCTTCATAGCGCTCTGCTGGACCTTTGAGGTGCCAATGCCTCATCTGACCTGGCTCATATGCGCTGCCAGCTACTATGTATTGCCTAGGGTATCAATGGACACCGGAACAGGATCGCGCCAATGCAATCATGAGGCTGTGGGTCGCCCAGCGGCGGCGAGCTGATGCCTTGTCGGCAAGACAGTTCACCAGCGCTCACAACGAAGATAGGCGAGGAGCTAAGCCATGTCCGACGAATCATCACAGGCTCAAGAGTCTTGGCAAGAGAGCCAGCGTCGGCTCATTCAGTCACAGTCACAGAGGCATCCCGGTCGCCCAGAACTCCAGAAAATAGACCCCTGGCTACCTAACTTGCCTAAACACCGTGTTATAAATATCAACAATGCCCCCCGCCAATTCAGCCCCCCTTCCTCTTGTTCCCCCTCCCCCCCACCACAACCATCAGGGTCGCAAAGTACTTCCAAGGATATCTCCAGATTCATTCGTTTACCTCCGAACTGCTCTCTGGAATATACCGCACGGACCCGTGTCAATCATTTGTGCGTCAAACTCACCTTCACTCTCTAGCGGAAACCGGAATCCTCTCCGTCTCAATACATACACGCTCTTTTCGTCGCTCTCTTTCAATTGGAACCCAGAGATTACAAAACGCCATAAAACAGTCAGCTCCTCTGCTTTTCTGTTTTTGAGTTGCCTTTTTTGATTTCTGCTCGCTCATCTCGAAGAAAAAAATCACGTCTCGATTTCTCTCACTCCTTCGATCCTCTACCGCCGCCATGTTCAAGCGCTCGTTCCGGTCCCAGGACCGAGTCGACAAGGCGTCGAGGCTGAAGAAGTCGAACACCATTCGAGGTGATCCCCAGAAGCTGTCGAAACTGCAGCGGTCGCTCGAAGAGAGTATGCCCGTCAAGAAAACTCTCAGCTCGCCCATTGTCACCTTGACGGTGGGGCGAGAAGGACGACTGTTTGCGGCGCACGAGGAGGTCCTGTGCCAGTCGCCGTTCTTTGAGCGCGTCTGCCGGGACCAATACCTCGATGCGCAGAGCAAGAGGATATCTATTCCCGACGAAGAACCTGAGGTCTTCTCGGCTGTGCTTGAGTACCTCTACAAGGGCGACTACTACCCACGCTTGCTTCACAACAAGCACCGAAACTCTTGGGAGCTCGAGGATGCCAACGCAGCCGCAGGAAGATCGCCAGTGCCATCAGAAAATGGAGGCGGCCGCGGTGCCGTCGAAGCCACAATCTACATCTCCAGCGTAGGGCAACACCTGCTCAGGGATACCGTCATATATTGCACCGCAGAGCGGTACGGCCTCGAGGAGCTCAAACAGCTGGCCTTGCGCAAGCAGGGCCTCCAGAGCGGAATCGATGTCGCAACAATTCTGCGTTCGGCGCAATATGCCTACGACAACACGCCGGACTCGGATTCGCGGCTCCGCGCTCATTACCTCGCTTTGATCATTCGATGTCGCAAGACATTCAAGAGGAGCGGAACCATGCAAGCGGAGATGGAAAGGGGTGGTAAACTTTTCTTCGACCTGTTCGTTGCCATGTGCAATCACCTGGACGATGTCGTGGAGATGAGCAATGCTCGGACCCCAAAGACGATCTGAAGGGAGGAGAGCACTGTGTAACTGAATAATTGGTCACTTGGGGTATTGACTTTACGGCGTTCTGTTCGGCGAGGGTCTGGAGTTCTGCTACGAGGTACATGATGATTTCCTGCTGTCTCTTTCCCCACTCAATCTCTCCCAGATTGCACTGCATCAGATTGGAAACACCATTTGGGAGAGTCCCACATAACTCTCTACTTCTCTTCAGAGGTTGGCCGACCTATTTGATGAAACATCTTTCAAGGAGAGAGGGGCGTGAACGTACATGCTATCTTCATTGCCTACGTCTCTCCCATCCTAATGACCCGAATCGCATCTCCACATTGTCTTCATACCCCCGGAATCTTTGGGCTTGATTGCTTTTTTTACGGACGGCTTGTACCGGATTTGAATTTTGAATCGGTTCGCTGAAAGCGAGAACACGACATGGGTTTAGAGATTAGGAATGTTTACCCCGGAATCGAGGAAGTTTTGTCTTTTGAACTGCGTTGCTTTATTCGTGCGATGGACATGATGAGGGCTCCTGCGTGGGCTCTTGGAATGGTCTCGCCTTGGGCATGCGGGGAGGACGAATGGACCACAGGCTGGCGCGACCTCTTCGCTGCCATGACATCTCCTATGTGTCAAGATTGTGTAGTCTGACCTCGGAGGAAGAGGGAAGACGAGTGCTGCATTGGTTCCGCTGTAGTGAAAGCGGGCAGTATGGGTTGAGATAGTCTAGATGGCTAACTAATCCTGCACTATCCCTAGTGGATAGCTCCCTGACTTGAACCCTCGTCAGGTCGAGGTAATGAGAATTCCGGCCACCTCAAGCATCTGTCTTACATCCTTGTGTATGTGATCCGAATCGAATGCAGCTCAACTTGGACGGCAAGTCTGGGTTCCCAATGAGCCAAGAGATGGGCCTAGTTCCTGGATATAGTCTATCATTCGGAACTGGCCCATGAGGGATACTTGTGACCGACAAATGAACCCTGTCACTTCCGCCACAAGAACGCAACCAGCAGATACTAATCCCCAGACACCCTGATAGGTACTTGCGGACGTTGGCGGCCGGTAGTGCTTGTCTGAACGTCTTTTCGAGATGAATATTTCAATAAGTTACGAGCTGTATCTACGTGACCAGTAAAACAATTACACAGCATCTTTCGTGAACCACACCAGCCCGAGAGGAACTGACATTATTCCGAAGAACATGACCATTTAACTGTTCAGCCATGCCATCTCATTCAATCCAGGGACACCCAACAATTCCCACCCCGATAGGAGATTCCGAGGTGGGGGACAGGGGCTACCGGAATTCCCCATACACTCCACCCTCAACCGCAGTGCCGGGACCCCAGACTTCTGCACCAATACCGAGGGGAGATATCAAGACCCCTCGAATACAAAATTCATTGTCAGTATCCGATGACTGAATAGGTATTTGCCCCCCTTCACGGATGACTTTTATACAGGGTTAAAACTCAAGGGAAACATCCAGACTAGTATCCCTGCCCACGTGGACTAGAACGGCGGTTTGAATCGAGTGATTTTGAAATGTGTCTCCCTGTTTGGGGCCCAAGCAAGTACCCCAGGAAGTGTTTCCCTAGCTGAACCAAGAGTATTCATATGCATTTGCTGGGCATGATTATCGGGCAACAAAGTGATTAGCCGCCAATAAACCGAGGTCTCGGTGAACTATAGCTTGTAGTAAGCAGGAATAACAACAACAATATGACGCATACAAGTACAAACCAAGCGGAGTTACATGGAAATGGTGGAGCCAGTGAGCTGGAGAAGCCCGCCAGCTTTACTAAGATATAGATAGGCAGGTATTGACCCGGGCTTGGATGCAAGCAAGTTCCCCGCGTATAATTTGTTTTAGAGCTATATCTTTTGCTATGCAACTCTATACCAAGACGCGGTCTGTTCTCCTTAGTGGGGTGGCTATTCCTGCTTTGCCAAGCGTCATATGTCAGGCTACTCTCATCAAGTGTTTGAATGTACCTGCTGGCCCAAATCGGGGTGCACCAGTGGTGGGGGAGTTTTTCATATCACACTCGATCGAGTTTTTTTTTATTTTGACAACTACACCTGAAATTATTCGCCCGTGAATCTACGCGTTGTGGTAGAGGGATAAGGCATATGTTGACAGTTGAGCAGAACTCCAAACAATCTATCTATCCAACTGATAGAGAATCTGAAAGACGCGGGAAGCTCCTGTCCCAATATCCGCGTAGGAGGTACGACGGCAATCTTGCAATATTCGTCAGTAGCCAGGAGGAGCCCATGCTTCTGAACAAGACAACCCCCGGCGCCGACCAAACCTCTAGCGTGACCTGAGGTCTTGGGCTGTCATAGCTCGGCTATTTCAGTATACTCCCAAAAGGCATACAATATACTCTCTGCCTCAGTTTTAACTCTGGGGAACCAGGACGGACCGAAACGGTCGACGATGCTACAGTAGCTTACGCAGCCTTGGACAAAAGTCTTACGTATTTGAGGTAGGAATAAGTTTGATGGCAAGTTTTCCCACTGAATGATGGCTAGTACAAAAGTCCATTGCGAATGCTCCCCAGTGCATCAGGCTAGATTGTTGAGATCTCCAGTATACCCAGTTGATCGAGACAACCAGACCTGGAACCTGCAGACTTATGTGGGTCAATGGCTTGATCGTCCTGATGCTGTGGTAAGCGATGCGCTCGAAAATCACACCAGGCAGGCGCTCTTCCAAGCTGGGATCTTCCTCGTGCCCGGTCTTGTGCGCAACGATACCAGCCAGCAGCTGGACACCTGAGGCTGCCTTTGAAGATGGAATAGTCACTACAGCGAAGGTGAAAACCTTTAGCATACACCAGGTTCGTCCGACTACCTTGTGCGTCTCGACCCTCTCAAACTTCTCATCTTATCCATCTGCTAGTACTTCGGCGCAGCTTGCACTCAGGTGAAGCCTACTCTAGCCAATTATTTGTTGAATCATACACACATGGCTTCGTAAATGCCTTATCAGCGGAAATGTCAACATATGCGACATCACATGGAGTGCCGTATGTCACTGGAGAGACCAATTAGATAGCGGTAAGCAGAATAGGAGGGACCTCCTGGATTATGTGGGAGCTGACACTTCTTCCAACAGTGCCAATGTCTAGCTCGTGTATCCAATGTTTTTGGTGCCGGCCTCTGGTCCATCGACTATGCCCTCTATGCAGCATCACTCAATGTACTGTATCTTCATTGGTTTTTTTTACATGTGTCTTGGCGATCATTATTCTGCGTGGCAACCTGCTGCAAACGGAACTACCCTGCTGGGGCCCAGGCCACTCTATTATGGCCATCTAGTTACCACGGATATCCTTAGACAAAGTGACAAGTAAGTCCGCGTCCTGGAAAATGAGACGTCGTTCGCGGCGTACGAAATCCCCAAGAAGAGCGAGAAGTCGACCACCATCGACAAGATCCTCGTCCTCAACTTGGAGCTTAAAAACTTAACTAGTGGGGGTAGTAGATCAAGTGCTGGAGTCCAACTGCCGAAGGATCTTTTCAATGAAAACACATCAGCTGTCATACAAAAGCTGACTGCACCTGGGGCTGAATCGACTGAAGATATCGCATGGGCTGGGACGCATGACTCTGACGAGGGACTCATAGTTGGCCAAGATTTCGCTGAGCCCGTTAGTGGTACGTACATTCTGGGATCCCTAATTACCCCTTTGAGCTCATTATTGGAGTACGAGCATCGTCTTGCGCGTCAGCTCCTCCCGGTATCCATTTCGGAATCCCCGAACCCCATCTCTCGAGGACCGTTACTAACCCCGATTTGATATCTGGCAACTCAATCGAGGTATCGCAGAGCGAGGCAGTAGTCCTATCCCTTCGAAAGAAAGCCGCGAATGTGGCTGTTCATAATTATTGATACGGCAAATCATGTATGGCATTACACATATTTCTGAGCTCAAAGTATCTATGAATGACTTCTTCATATGTACAATACGTCTGAAGATCCATCAAAGCTTGTCTAGAGACGACTCTCAATCTATCCTCGATCGTCATATCGGAAAAGTCGCTTCAAATGATCCCGTGGGGGTCCTTTCTATATATATCGTTTCTCGAAAACAACCTCTAGACCAGATGTGCATTGTTGATATCTCAGAAGGTGTCATCTGGTCGCTAACAGTCTATCAATCGCATGTTGACACTCCTGCTGTACGCTTGAAGATACATCCCTCCTCATCTTGGCGTGCGGCGTGGACAGATGGCGTAGTCGATCTGGCTATACCCTCAGCTTCTCTCACAGCCACGCCGCCGTCAATAGGAGCTGCTCGAGCGAGCGAAGTAATGGCGAGGGCGATGAAGAGGCCTCTGAAGTTCATGGTTGCGAAGGTGATGAAGCAACTGGTGGGTAGCCTGTTGTGATTTATCTTAGCCCAGTATCTTCGCCATGACAGGAATTGACGAACATGCAAATGCACAATGATAGGGGACACACCTTTGGTAGACTTTTCCTGTTGGTGGAATAGAAGGAAAGCCTTTATCGTGATGTTTGCTGTGTTTGGAAGTGTTCTAGCTGGCAATGGGGGTGAGGAGCTTTCTGAATAGAGTAGTTCCGCTGCCTCTCTTTATAGTCCATCTTGTATGACATCAACACAGTCAGTTCTTACCTGATTTATGGTAGAGATGCAACAGCCCCCTAATTCGAGTTCTTTCTGCCTTGTTGAGTTATTTCTGCTTACGAGTTGGACCGTTTTGGGGAGATACCCCGGCCAGTCATCTCACGATGACCGACCAGACGATAGACACGGATAACATAGCCCCAACAAGTCACTAGAAGTTCAGGCACACTTAAAAGTGCATCTAGGCGCAGTGCAATCCTTCATACTTGCACATTGCTACTCGCATTGACGGCTGCCTTGGACCCAGAGTCTGCTCATGAACACGCGGGGCTTGTGGCCGTGTAATGTTGGCAATAACCGAACAATCTTGATAAAACCAAACCAAGTTTACTCTTTCATCGTATAGAAGAATCCATTTTCCTGAAGTTGGTGGTCCAACGCCAACTGTGGCTTGTATGCCGCGGGCTGACTGGTCCGTTGTTCCAAATTCAAGGGGTAATTGCGCGGTTCGAAAAAGAGAAATCAAGTTGAGATCAATCCCGAGACCAACTCGAAAGCTAGAAGCCAATTGACGTCGACTTCCAATTTCAAACCGGCTGTTAGCTGTTGTAAGCGACAACCCAGCTGCTGGTCCGCTGTAGGGTGGGTGGAAAGATTGGCTGAGCTACAATACCCTGCATAGGGCTGGCCGTTATATCACCGGCTGTCGGCGGTCCGAACAAGGCACAGCTGGTAAAGGATTTAATCGGGTTCCGAGTCGGACCTGAGGTTGATGCTGGCTATGTGTCAGCAGCCTTGGGGTCGTAAGCAATGAAGAATGCCGGGCGCGTGTGACCCCTGTTGACTCCTAGTATGACGTGCGGGCCGTAACATTCCACCATGCTGAACTGGATTCATTCAGGTAGAAATGAGAAAAATTGCATGTTGGTTTGGTAAGTGTTCTTTCGATGCTGTGACCTGGTATGCTATTTGACAAGGCGACCCACTGTGATAGTGTTGCGATTAAGCATCACTCCTCGACATCATGTGAGTTACGATCTGTCTAACCTAGCTCACTGCCCAGACTAGACAAGTGATTGGTGGGACCGAGTATGTTGGTTGATAGATGACACGACCCGGCAAATTGGGCACAATAGAGATGATGCAAGGGGCCAACCAAGGGGAAGGCGACCCAGGCCAACGATGGGCTTTGTCTTTGTTAGCGAGATCTGTTGATACTACAGTAAGCTGGCTGTCAGACCATCCATGCCATGTGCGCGACGCCAAGATGCCTGTCACCAGCCACGCTATATCTTTGATTGGGTGCTCCGGCCCCCGAAATGCACTGCCAATGATGACAGGAACGAGTAAGGTCATCCAGTATTAGCTAATACCACTTGCCTTTTACGCTGCCGAAAATAAGAACAGTCAGAGGCTTGCTAATGACTTGGAAGGTGGTGGGTATTGAGCTGCGCCACTTCTGGGCTGAAGTCTCAAGTCAGCTTTTCGCGCTCCAAGCGTTGCCAAATATAATTCCTTTGGAGTGGAGGGAAGAAGATAGATGGTGTCGTTTTCCGTGCTTGCATAGCATTCCATGGAACAATACGAGGGCTTCGTGATAAGCAATTGCACTTGATATTCTCTTTACTCTGGTCCCGAATTTAATTAGGTTGGAAATTGTAAGTATTTTTTATAGATGTCAAGCTCCAACCCTCAAGACTCTGCCTGGCAGCAATGTCTTCCACGTGAACTCTGCCTCTTAATCACACGAATCTGGAAAGAAGATTCTGTGGTGCGTTCGCGCTCCCGCACCATCACGCGGATATGGAGATGCCAGAATTTAGCTTCAGAGCGGTGAAATTCTATTGGGGCCAGCTGCAAAGGAGAGATGACCTTGATCTACCTAGCATGTGCAGCATTTCAACTAGTTCGTATCGGTACTCAAGGCGGTAAATTGAATCAAATTATCTGAACTTTGCAAGGCTGGAAGACCTGGCAACTCGCTTTTAGTCTTGCCAGTCAATTGCAGAACCTGGAGTACATAACTTTGCGCAAGCCCCGCGTTGTTATAGTGGGGGACGGAACTGCTCCGCTCTGATTTTCTCTGCCTGTATCAGTGCCCCGCGGTCCGCAGCTTGATCATATCACACTGCTGTTCTACAACAACGACTCAAACTCACCAACGGAGCACTACTGTGTCCTTGACTCTGAACATCAGCATATTAATCACGCTGCAAGTCGAGTCTCCCCACGACATGGCTTCGTCAAGCGCCACCCCCCCGACGGGCGACCCAAAACCCACTGCCATCGTTTGCGTGGGCATGGCAGGATCGGGCAAGACGACATTCATGCAGAGAATCAACGCCCACCTCCACGGACAGAAGGATCCACCGTATGTGATAAACCTCGACCCTGCCGTGTTGAATGTCCCGTTCGAATCGAATATCGACATCCGTGATTCGGTAAACTACAAGGAGGTCATGAAGCAGTACAACCTGGGGCCCAATGGAGGTATCTTGACGAGCTTGAACTTGTTTGCGACCAAGGTCGACCAAATCGTAGGCCTGCTAGAGAAGAGAGCCAGTCCAGAGGATGGGAAGAAACCAATCAAGAACATCTTAGTGGACACGCGTAAGTCCATTTCAAAGCCGTGAATCCTGAGGTAGCGCATCTAACTTTCACTCGCGCGCGCAGCCGGTCAAATCGAAGTCTTTGTATGGTCAGCATCTGGCCAGATCATTCTCGAATCGCTTGCCTCGTCATTCCCAACGGTCATTGCGTACATCATCGATACGCCAAGGACGGCCTCGACAAGCACGTTCATGTCAAACATGCTATATGCCTGCTCCATCTTATACAAGACGAAGCTGCCAATGATCCTGGTCTTCAACAAGGCCGATGTCAAGGACCCGTCATTTGCAAAGGATTGGATGACGGACTACGATGCATTCTCAGAAGCGCTCCAGGCCGACGAGGCGAACAACGCATTTGGCGGAGTCGAGGGGGAAGGGGGTGGCAGTGGCTACATGAGTAGCCTCTTGAACTCGATGAGCCTGATGCTGGAAGAATTCTACACACATTTGAGTGTGGTGGGGGTCTCGTCCATGACGGGACAGGGCGTGGACGATTTCTTCGCGGCTGTACGGGACAAGACGGAAGAATTCAACCGGGACTACCAGCCAGAGTTGGAGAGAAAGAGGGCGGAACGGGAGGACAACAAGCGCAAGACCAGAGAGAAGGAGTTGGAGAAGATGATGAAGGGTATGGGCATGGACTCGGGAACAGCCAGCACGTCCAAAGATGCAGTCAAGCCGCCGACAGATGATGACGATGATATCGAAGTGCCAAGCGACGACGATGATGACGACGATGTTGACGACGATGAAATGGACAGAGAAGGACTCCAGGCACGTTACGAAGCAGCCATGCAGGGCAATTCAGACTCGACCATGGCAGATGCGAGCTTTGCCAAGTTCCTACACACACAGAGACAGCAATAGTAGTCGGAGGTTGACCCGAGGACTATGTACAACTACTAGAACCCATCTCGCATGGAGAGATGTAGAGTTGGATCGGCGGGCGGCGTAATGATACCACTGTGATTCTTTCTGGGCTACCGAACTCCGTGATCGAACCTGCCAAACTCCTGAACTCCACGAAGACATTTTCATCGCGTGCGACTTTTGTTCTTCCCTGTTCTATGCGCCCAGATGTCCCCAGCATGCCCTTCCATCTGATCAGTCATAACCATAGCCCTCATCCCTGGATCAAGTCGGTGTCCAGATGTCGAAAGGGCGATCGCACTCTTCCCTATTGCTTGTCCATCAAAGGTTGTCCATCACCGCGCCTCGAACTGGACCATTCTGTCATGCACGATTAGCATACTGGCTCTGGCCCTGGCGCGACCCCGTTGCGCCTATCTGGCTCACCTCTTGGTTCTCTCCTTGTAGAGCACACGGCAACCACATTCAATGCATCGGATGGTATCGCCTCGCTTCAGTGGGAACTTGGTACCGCAGTCACCGCAAATATAGAGCATGGGTAGGCCCTCGCCCGCCATGGCGTGGCTTGCGACGGCAGAATTGCCAGCACCGGGAGCGCTGGAACCCTGAGTGGGAATCTGATAGGATTCGCGAGACATGTCGGCGTTGGTGTAAAGCGACTGAAGGATCCGAGAGTGAGGCTTCGTGTTAGGGACAGCGGCCGTTGAAAGATGCGCAGGTCCGAGCAAGCTGAGGGGTTGCAGTGCTATGGCTGATTCTGTCGTCGCTCGCTGACTAGTATTAACTTCTGGCGCTGGAACGGACGGACCTCAAAGAAATTCGGGCGGTGAACGTGCTCATGCGGCAGAATTTTATGAGCAGCTCGGTCGCGCGTGGTGGGGGACATGGAGGCGCCAGGCGCCTGGCGCTCGCTGGATGCACTGACTGCTAGGTGGGCATGCACCCGAAGCCGCTGTGGCGCCACCACTCAAACTGGCCACTAAATGATGTGATGTACCCACGCAACCGGCGCTGTGCTCCAGCTTTGGAATCTCAGACCTCGGCTCCAGCTTTCGGTCAATCGCCCGCCGAAAGCTGCTGTCCAGAGTACAGTGACGACAACGACGACTTGCCCACTGGAGCAAGTCCGTTAAGAACATCACCTTGAAATATATCAAACAAAGATTGTCTTGGCGCCTCGATCCTTATCAATTCCGTGGAAAGATTGTAGGGAGTCACTCCAACCGAGCCTACCACATCCTTCCTCACGTGGACTCTTGCGATTCACAATGATGCAGTTACAATAGCGGGTGGTATAATCTGGCACCGATTTCGATCAACGGTCCTGCTTCGGAGTCTATAGTCTATACAGATCTACGCTGCGATCTAAGATTCCTTGGAATCCCGATCTCGTATTCGTCGAAAATTTTGGAGGACCGAACTTGATCGCTTGGACATTGTCGTCTTTTCCATCGTCGGGGACCGCAACCTGTCTACCTGTCATGGCGTCCCAATCTTTCGACCCGACTGTCCTCCCGCCGGCCGCCCCTTGTCCCTTCTGCAGGATATCTTCCGTGTACACATATTTCGATCCCATATCGCCGCCTGTCGCCGACTCGCCTCTCCTGGACCCCGAAAAGATTGCGCCAGCCAGCTTCGTTGTACTCTCGACGCCGACCTTGCTTGCCTTCCTCGATATCTTACCGCTGTCGACCGGCCACCTCCTTCTATGTCCGCGGCGGCATGCATCTAAATTGACAGATGTCACTGCGAGCGAAGCCGCCGAATTAGGTTTATACCTGAGAATACTGAGCAAGGCTTTAGTACGAGCGACGGGGGTCGGAGACTGGAACGTGGTGCAGAATAACGGTGCCGCCGCAGCCCAGGTAGTCGACCACGTTCACTATCATCTAATCCCACGACCCGAAATCAGAGCCAGCGGAAAGCTACGAGAGAGTTTCACCATGTTTGGAAGGGGCCAGCGAGAAGAACTCGAAGACGATGAAGCCATTGTCTTGGCTACGAAGATACGAGAGAGCATAAGTGCGATTCTGCAGGAGGAGAACGGCAAAGGAAAGCTCTGAACCCCGACCTCGGTAACGTTCGCGATCAGTCATTTCATACCGGAAAGAGGCAGAAGCAGGGTACACAGATCGCATTAGTCTACTCTATGCCTGGCCAGTGAATCTTGTGCAAACTCCCGATATCGGCAGCCACGATACTGTCTTTACTCCTCATCGCCGAAGAACACCTTGACCGGCAACCAGTCATCACCGCACACCTTGAACCGATCCGGCAAACTCGACAGCTTCTTCAGCTCCTCATCTGTCAGCTCCCATCCGTCCAGATCGAAGTTGCCCTCGATGCGCTCCTTCGTCACCGACTTGGGAATAACGTCCCACCCGTTCTGAATACCCCACTGCAGGAGACATTGTTGCGGCGTCTTGCCCTTGGCCTTGGCTAATGACAGTAGTGTCTCGTCCTTGTACAGAGGGGAATTGGTGCTACCCAAGCAGGAGTAGCCCGTGACGTGGATGTTCTTGTCCTTGCAGTACTGGACGAGCTTGGGAGACGGGTTGTTGGGATGCAACTCTACTTGGTTCACGGCCGGTACGATCTGCTACAGTTAATAATGCTCATGGCTCTTCGTCGTCTGAATGGGTGCCCCCCAACATACCTTGCACGAAGGGTCGTTCAACAGCTTCTCCAGATTCTTGATGCCAAAGTTGGAGACACCAATGTTGCGCACTTTTCCAGTACCAACCAGCTTTTGCAATTCGCGCCAGGTGTCAATGAAGTTCCAGTCGTCGTAGTGCTTCTTGAGATCGTCTGGGCGAGTGCTGCTCGGCCAGTGCATCAGGTAGAGGTCGACGTATTCCATGCCCAAGTTCTTCAAAGAGGTATCAATTCCCTCGGCGACGCGCTTGTGCCACGGGTTGTCGAGCTTGGTGGTGATCCATAGCTGCTCACGAGGGATACCGGACGCGCGAACACCTTCGCCCACCTCGGACTCATTGCCATAGGCGAATGCTGTGTCAATGTAACGGTAACCCGCGCGAATGGCAGCCTCAACAGCCGCTGAAGTAGCATTGTTGGGTGACTGCCAGGTACCCAGGCCAATGGCAGGAATCTTGTCGCCGGAGGCGAGAGTATAAGTCTTCTTGGTATGTGCGGGCGCCATGATTGATTCTATGGTGGTTCTTCTGCAAAGTATGCTACAGGTTGTTCTCGAGAAATAGAGATTTGAGGGGAATGAATAAGTCCACAGCAAAAAACCCAGCGGGATTTATTTAACTTATGCGGGCAATTGAGTGGCACACTCAAGACAACGACGTGGGATTCTGCAGCACCTCTGTATTCTATCGTCATTAATGCGGGTCTCAGCTATGCTTTCTTCCCCGCCTCGACGTGGTTGTCTATGCCTGCCAGGTCCTCTTGTGCCCGCGCGCCATGCCCACCTTTGTCCATCGCCAGTATACAGAATGTTGATATTATACCAATCAGACCCATGCGATTCGGACCGAGTCATAGCCCTGTGCCCGGTCGCCCCAATGACGCCGGCTGGACCTTACTTCGCGATCTTCAAGCGCCATGCGCGCCAATAGACTGCGTCGATTGGCGAGTAGTGTCCTCTAGCTATGACGGGGACAAATGTGGAGGATGGAGGGGTTCCTTGCGCCTATTATCTCGGATCTCGCCTGCAGCGGCGTAACCTGGTTGAAGAAACGGGCAAACTTCCGCTTCGGTCCGAGAGCCGTCAAGGTCTGCTTATGAGATCAATGTAAGCAAAATATGACTTTTGATGCTCGCCATTCTGCTTCTCACTGCCCCGGATAAGGCAGTGTCCAGTCATGTCAGCTGTACGCCTGCGAGCTTCAACTATTCAGGAGCCTGAGTCCAAAGACAATGAACGGTTGAAGATGACAATAGAGACGTTGGTAGGGTTACTGTGTCGAAATCACCATGTCGATTGCCTTTTGACGCCCTTGAAACGACAACAGCAAGTCCGATGTCGCACTACCCGACCAAACTTGCTCCACGACACTCACGTTAATTTCCTAAAACAATGATTTGTGGTATGATATTTTTGACATGTTTGACAATCTTGACGTTTTTGACATGACCCGACATATCGTTATCATTACCGAAAATTCTAGAGTCCGGGAACTCGGCCAGTGCAGTATTTGACGATATACATAAGAGCGCAGTTGCGGTGTCGTATGTCATGCGCTTGTTGGAATACCAACAATCCTAACTAATTAGTATTTGTGTATATACTAGACACTGGCGCTTGTAGGTTGTACTGTATCCGGTGACCATTATTTACGTTTCTCCCTTCCTCACGTTGTCATCATCCTCTCGAGTACCACAATGGCAGACTCTACTCTCACTTTTCGCCATGCAACACGCAACGATACTGAGATTCTCTTACCACTGATTCATTCCGCTTACCGTGGAGAGGAGCGTACAGGCTGGACGACGGAGGCAGACTTGGTCGGGGGCGATCGTATCGATGCTTCGGGACTGGTTGAGAAGATCGAAGCGCCAGACTCGGTGATTTTGGTAGTGACGGACAAGCAGGATGCTCTTGTCGCCTGCTGCGAGATCCTCTGGCGCGCTGACCAAGAAGCTGGATACTTCGGATTATTCGCAGTTGATCCGAAACGTCAAGGCGGTGGGGTTGGACGACAGGTTCTGGCATACGCCGAAGAATACGCTCGGCAACAATGGGCCGCTTGCAAGATGGAGATGTGCGTCATATGGCTGAGGGAAGAAATCATTGCCTACTATCAGCGAAGAGGCTACCGCAAGACTGGTGAACAGCGTCCCTTCCCACACGAATACATCGCCCGCTTCAACGGGAAGGCTTTCAGGAACGACCTGTATTTTGAGGTGCTAGTCAAGGACCTGGCTGCTTGAGTCCGATGTCTCGTGGAGGCTGTGTGCATGCGACGTCTCGTGGAGCCAGAGGCTTGGTATCGGTTGGGCGACACGAACGAATCGATCATGGGGAGAAACGTACACACTTGGTCACCGGAAGATGGATGGGTTCGATTAGAAAGATCCTATATGAATTGAGCTTCAAAGCCCTTGGACTCTCTGCTCGCCGCCCTCCACTACGGCCAAGTCAAACGCCCTTGCGAATTGACGATCCCCAATCCATCGTCGAGAGTATGGGCAAGATTCCTGTGTATCTCAGGATGAAGAAGGCTAGAGCTGATTGCTCTCGATCTGGATCCGCTAAATGTATGACGGTGTACCTCATGGCGGTGCTATGAATGGATATTGTGGCTAATAGTCATTGTCGCAGGCCAATATTTGGGTATCATCGTGTCACCGTGACCCAGTCCTAGAACCCCCGTAGAACGAATAGACCAGGACACCAATTTCCTTCAACCGAACTACCAAAATGCAATGTCAGGACCAGCGTCCGCTTGAACCAAATACCGCTTGTTGTTGCTTTTGTCCCAATCAACCAAACTCCATGCACGCTGCCGTACGAGACTTGGAAGCTCGGGAATTCATCTTTCCTCGGAGCAACGTCCTTAACGCTCTCTTCGCTGTTCCTCGTATGCCTTCATCGCAGCTTCCAGCTCTGCTAGGCTTGAGCGATCTCCATAAGCAGCCATCATTGCATCCGACTCTGCTTGCTGTTGAGCTGTCGACTGCGGCAATTGAGCTTGTTGCTGATCGGCCTGCATTTGTTTGTACTTTGCGATACTGTAGCCTGCCCCGGGGTTAAATAAGACCGAGTGCTCCTCACGGCTATTTCGCCACCTCTCAGGACTCACCAATGCCGACGGTCGCAATAGCCGCGGGAACTCTTTTTAATGTTAACATGGTTTTTAGAGACGTGCTTGTCGGCCTGGGAACTTCGCATTCGGCAAGAAATGAGCAAAAAGGACGTACATTTTCTTCTCGACGCGGCTAGCTCTGTGTAAGTTGGGCAAATATGCCGGGTGAACTCCCGAAATGGTGGAGAATGGCCGAATCGATCGCTTAGACATTGTAGCGAATGGATGTCAAATGGTCGGGCCAAGCCGAAATCCAACTGTGATGCGCAATGAAGGCAACGCCAATATGTAAGGACTCCCTATACTGGGTCCTTCAACAGACATGGCACGAGAGTGAGGCGATACCATGGGCTTATCAAGCCCACCGCATCAGCTCATACATGAAGAGGTGCATCCAACCCAGAGCGCCTGTTATCGTCCTTGGATCACAGCATGATCTGCTTACCCCGTCATCGAGCCTTGGCCAGAAGCATTTCAGTGGCACCAAGTGATACCCGAAACGTTCCTAATTGTTCCGCTAATGGTTATGAAGCTTGTGCTCAGCCTGCATGAAACGAGCGGGAGACTGCCGCGTGGGACGAGATTTAGCGGGGGCAGAGATCGCCCTGCAGCTGTCCGGTGCAGATGTCGTCTGATCGTGGGGTTGCGCTGTGGCCATGCGGGTTGGTACCTAGCTGCCAGCCAAGTATAGCCGAGCCTTCATCCGAGGTTCAGCTAGACATGCGCTTGTGCTGTATTCGCCGCGTACGCTTGTTTGAAACGGCTTAGCTGTGCTAAGCTGTGAGATCTTCAAGATCTCCGAGATCTCAAAGTTTCGGGATACATGTCTATACATAGACAACGGTTCAATGAAATCGTTTGATTTCATTGGGTCGGGTGTCTCTTCCACGGGTGTCTCTGGCATGGAAACGCCACCGCCAACCCACTAATAATGGAATGGTACGCATGCGCCAAGATACAGAGAGCTGCGCAGAAATCCTTGTAAAACAACGCCAAGAAAGACCAGAAAGAACCCCCAGCAGCATCGGATACGGTTTCTTGGGCCAGACGGTTTTCTACAATTGGCAGATGATTAATTCTCAACCAAGAGTATATTCATTCATGATCCAATCGACCTCTGCTATGAAACGTGCGCCGTAATGTTGCCGCTAACACTGGATGAGTTATGGTTTATCGTGCTCATGTACATACCTGTATACCAGATAGTGTATCTCTTCGTTCAGTCTTCATTGCAGATCACAAGAGGATATCCATTCGGGTACGAGTAACTCCCCGTACGCCAGCAAGCTGTAGGGACCTTTGCAGCTGAAGCTGGTGCCTGAGTTTGCGGCCATGCAAGCTCATGAGGGATTGATATCGATCATCAAGAAATCCATCAAGGCCCTCGGTCTAGCATCCTCGTCGTAGCCGTTGCATCCCGAGGCAAAAATCGAAGCATCGTGCCCGCGGTGCTGCGATAGGATTTCGGGCGTCGACAGCCCCAATACTGGGTCGACTTCGTCGGATGTATGAGACAATGAAGCTGGCAAGACTCTGAAGTGTGCGATCACGTAAGAAAACACAATGTACAGTGCCTTTGTGGCAACATGACTCGCAACAGACGTGCGACTGCCGATCCCAAAGGCATACTGATGCCGGTGCCGATTGGCTGTTTGATCGTCACCGTCAAGCCGCCATCGCTCGGGTGCAAACGTTGTGGGATCAGCGAAGAGGTCTGGATCTGTGTCCTCGAGTTAGACACGCATGTATTGAGGACAACGTGGAAGGAGACTCGTCTCGCGCGCAAGCCCACGCATTCAGGAACAGCAGGGTATTGGATGGGGTCGTAGCTCCATTCCACCGAACATGCGAGTATGTGGCCTTCGGCAACGCAAGCCGCTGCACGATAAAGTACCTGTCCACCTTTTTGACGAATGCCTCAATATATTGAACCTTCAAGTGTGCAGCGTCTACCGCATCGAGCAGTCCAGCCTGCAATATGACCACATATGCTTTGTCCTGGATATCGGGATGGTGAGCCAGCAGCAGCAGCCCCCATAGGACAGAGCACTTCGTCGTGTCAGCGCCTGCCATCATACTCATGCTAATGCTCAGCAGCTCGCCCTCGCTCCAGCCCTTACTCTCTGGATCTTTGAGCACATTGCCTTGAATACAGGGCTTGTTGACGTTGTGTGTAATGTCGTGTCGTAGTTTCGTCTGCAACGCCTCATGATATGCGTACCGCCGACGTCCGATGGCAGCCTTGTGAGACGATGAGGATCCCGAGCCAGGCAAATGTAAGAGACTTTTGGTTTTCTGAAGGGGCCGAAAAAGTGAAGTGTAGTTTGCAAAATCCTTAGTCGGGTCACGAAATTTGGATATCTCATCCTCAATACAAATGGTTTTAGGTATGAGCAGATCTTGGTGTAAATCCTTAACATCCCCGACGCTGGGTTAATGTTAGCCATCGATGTTGACATAATCCACAATTGGGAGACTGAAGGTGTTCCATAGGCCAATGTGAAGCTGAGATTCACGGCGCGTGACTCGAGGCTGAGAATCTAGAATGAAGGGTTGGCCATTATTTCTTAGACGTTTTTTGTTACTTCCGAGCACATACCGGCAAGTATATTTCGACGCTCGTCTTGCTGAGCGCATTGGCCGTAACCTTTCAGCGCCTCCTGCAACTATCATTTCAGGGACCGGTATCGATACTGGTCACAGGTACGCCCTGCTGCACCTGCTTATGAAGAACATAGAATACCGGTCTCGAGTTGGTCGCTCCCCGTTGATCTATGAACAGGGCACGCGCTCCAGCTGCCGGGTTCATTACAGCTGCTGTCTTGTTGCCAAGCTGAACCTGCAACAAATCACCGTAGCGCCTCACCCACAAGCGATATCTTCTGAAGTCACAGTTCCGCGTAACGAGGGGAGGCTACCGAATAAAGGGTAGCCCGAGGACCTAGGAACTTCGGAATCCGTCCTCGGGACCGCACCACTTCGTTCACGGCGACACACATCAGTAGGGAAGCAGCTAGCAGCACCAACTGTAATTCAATGATTGACGTTATCAAGATTTTATCAAGATTGAACAGAACTCGTGCAATTTGCCCAAAGACATGTAAAGGTCAGCCACACTGCCAAATGCTGCACTGCAGGCAGAATAATGAGGAGTCTACTACGGGAACCGAGGCAATTCTTTCTCTCCGGTACCCACTTAAGAGAAATATTAGCTTCGATTTATTTATGTTGTAAGTTCCCCAAGATTGCGCCACTGCCGTGAGACTTCTTACTTACTTGTCTTAGATCCACAATGGACTGCATGTACTACACTCTGCATGTCGACATGGGTGATAATCCATGGTGATCCACCATGTAGGAATCGACACCCCTAAACCCCATATCTGTTAAGTCGGGTACATAGTCGCTAATCGTCGCTCTCTCAGAGAACAGTGCCGAACATGCCGGCCATGTCCGATAAGTCTAGTATAGAAGACGGAGCGAGACCGACACCGGTGTGAGGGTGACAGCCTGCGGAGAAACCCTACGACAATTCGGCTCAGAGTTGCGTGATTCTGCTGATGGTACCGATGCAAAGGCAAGATTGGATATGGAAATAAATGGTACAGCAGATGGGAAGTCATTTTTGAATTGTCTCCGCATCCCGAAGATAGCAACTTTTCAAGCGACGGGATCCTGGCAAATCAATTGGGATCTCTCGGTTCAATGGTTGCCTCCTTCCAGAGAGTTGTTCGTTCGTGAAATTTTGAGAATTTCAAGGAGGTCATTTGAACGTATTGGGCCCACAATATTGATATGATCAAACTCATTCACATTTCTACAAGTGTTTATCCTCTTTTACAGTACCGTTGTGTTTCCCGTCCTTGTCCACATTAAACTAGTGCGGTCGTCCCCAGCCTTCTCTGGCAGCTCTCTCTCGGGCTTCGCGGTACATGTAAGGTGAATTTTTGTAACCGACATGCCATTTACGCCCCTCCCATTCCTCTTCAATCGGTTTGTTTCCTTTAGCTCGGATCTACTGACCTCTTTCCTCAATCGAGCCCCGTACCCGTAAAAGATTATCTCCAGCCAGTAATCGGATCTAGTCGTCTGTAACGCCACGGACCATGAGAATATGAATCAAATCGGGGTATTTTGATACATTCTACAAGATGAATTAGTATTCGGTATGTATCTAGAGAAACGAGATCTTGTGTATGCTTGCCTTTAGCCAAGCCGGCACAAAAGGAGTGCCAGAGAAGTCGGACCCGATACGCACGTGGTCCCAGCCTGCAATTTTTGCCAGACGCCAAATATGATCTGCCACGTCGTATAACGTCACGGAAGTCAGGTCTTTCATGTTCAGAAACCGGTTGACGAACACAACCATGACAATACCGCCATTGCGATGAGTACTGTGAAGAACATCGTCCGGGACATTTCGTAAGTGTGGCGTCACCGAGTAAGCACCCGAGTGGAAGAAAATGACTGGTGTTTGGGTTAACCACAGCACGTCGCGCATGGTCTGGTGAGACACGTGTGATAGATCCATCATCATGCCAAGGCGGTTGATTTTGCAAACGTATGAGGCATCAAAGTTGGTCAGCCTGTGGTCTAGACCTCCAGCTGTAATAGTGGAGGTAGATGTCGCCCAAGCATTGCCGCAGTTATGGATAGTAGTGATATATTGAACACCAAGTGAGTAAGCTTGACTAACAGCTGCGATGGACCCACCTAATTGATGACCATCCTCAATGCGATAACATGTGAAGACTTCGGGATACTCGGTAATGAAAGATTTGGAAATATCAATCTGCTCAAGCGTGTCACGTACAACTCACTTTCATGGTCAGTTGGAGTCAAGATCAAGATATTGAAAATCTGTGCATGCGCTCGTAGAGTCGTGGACATATGGATGGATCTTTGAAATGCTTCTGAGCTGTGTCACAGTTGCACGTATGCACTCAAAAACTGCCCAGCCATCCGTCCTTGCCGCATGCAGTCAATATCAGCGTGGCCCAGGGGTCGCTGGTTTGGATCAAGTTGTCTGCGTAGATTCGATTTTGAAGCTCAACACGCAGAAGGGATAGAAAATCATTGTAGCCATCTATCAATGGTGTCGAATTCAATACCCTGGGTGCGCAACGCATAGTGTGTTGGGTCGACTGGCTCTTCATGAGGCTCGAACCAACTACCTAACAGGTTGAAAGGGCTGAGGAGCGCTGCAAGGCCAAATGTGAATAATGAGGCCGGCCACAACCGGGGCAGCCATCTTGGAGTCTTAGTGGATGGACAATCAAGGTAAAACCACTTGACTCAGCAATTGTAGGACAGCTAGATGCTGACTATGGCGCTGCCTGCTGAGGGTCGACACCAGCTTCGTCATGAAGTGCTATGTCCGCCATTGTCACGTCATAGAGGACTTTCAAAAGCTTGTGGTGTTGCTTGAGTTGACCAGATATGCGGGAGAACAAGATGGGTTCGACATTTTGATTCCTGAGAGTGAATCATTTGCGACTTCGACGCAACATTGCCAAGGCCGCACTTGCACCGCGCCTCACAGCTTGCGTGGAACCAAACAGGAGACCTAGGTAGGTAGAAACCAAAGCAATGCTGGTATCGGAACATGTCTCAGTCACTGCAACTGTTCGGGCAATGGTTCCGTCATGCTATGAAAACCTTAGTTTTGTCTAGTGTTAAGGTTGGATGGCACGTATGCCCAAGAAGCAAGCTAGTGTGGCATAGTATTGCCAGTGCATAAATCTAAGGCAAAGCGGGCCCAAGAGGGTCTTGGCAGCCTCCTACAGCCGTGAGTCCGCGTACGTGATAGCACCCTGATATTACGACATGGGGTGCTGGGTTCCGATAAAGGTGGGTATTTGACCATCAGAAATTCCGCCTCAAGCACTTTGGGTGCATCTAATAGGTATCTAGAAACCCGTGCCTGAAGGACGAGGCACGGGGCTTATATATCCATAGGGCTTTGGATCTGCCACCCCGACGCTGATGCTTGGCGTCACATCCGTAGTGTCTGGCCCCACCGAAAGTATCTAGCTGACATACTCGGACAGATCTCTCTACAGGCTTGGGTCGGACAAGGTCTGATTCTGTGATTGCGTAGTCTCAGTTTCCCGAACCTCAGGCATAAGTTCGAAATTGACGCCAAAGACTTGGACCGATGGTCGAAGTCGCTTGTATTTTCAATGGATTACCTGAGAGGTATATAATATCCTAAAGGAAAGAGCCTGTCGTATGATCTCTTCTCTATATTTGCGCGCTCTGTGAAAATCCTCTTGTTTCATTCTGCTAGGAAAACCCGTTGAAGCTCCTCCGTTCTGGAGCTGCGTGGGAGCTGTGACGGAGAAACTGCTTCGACGAACCCGTCGCCTATCATGACTGACAATGAGGGAGAGAAACGACCGGCTGCAATATCATTTGATCGTAATCATCGTCCGCCAAGCAGAGATATAGCTTCCCTGCTGGTGACAACACCTCATCGGAGAGCAATGCTGCAGCTGAGAAGACACTTGTGAGAAAGACGGACCTACTCATGCTGCCGGTTCTAGGTATTCACTTCCCCCTTTTGCTACAACAGCTTTGCATTAACAAAATTTCTGATCCTCAAAGCCCTTGCATATTTACAAGCACGCTAAACCGAGCTCATTTGCGAAATGCAAAGACGGACGGGATCGGCGAGGACTCGGGAATGGTTGGCAACCAGTATTCGCTCTTGCTCGTTCTCTTTTACGTCCTGAACGCACTCTCCAACGTCCCCTGATCTATTTTGGCAAAGAAATACAATGCTGGCGTCATTATGCCGCTAGCTATTTTCATCTGGGGCGCAGGTACCTTGGGTAAGGCAGTAGGTAAGGAGTGTGGTGGCATCATGCCTACCCGAATCCGCATGGGACCCGTAGAGGCAGCATCCAAGCCGTGTGAGATCTATTGCCTGTCTCTCTTCTACACTCGCAAGATATGGCTCTTCGTGTGTCATGGATAGGCCAGAGGGCTTCATCGCAGTAAGTTGAGAACGACATCCCACAAGCCAATGTGCTCACTAGTGCTGAAGGAGGGTAGGGTGCCGTGAGTGGGCTGATTTTCTGGAGTGTGTTTCAGTAGGAAGGGTGGCTCCATGTGAGTAATGTCTGCATTATCTAACGGTTGACCGTAGTTGACCACTTCTCAGGGCTGGCAGTAACTTCATAATTGAACGGTCAATCACAATCGCTGTCGCGTTTTATATACTTCTTCGTTCCTCGAACCCCTGTAAATCTCTCTGGTATAGCGAGGAAGAGCGTCAAATGCCCAAATTCCGTCTTGAACAAGATTGCCAGGACCGGGACAAGCAGTTTCGCTGGCAAGATGCCAAGATGTAACTTCGACACTGGCCTACTGAGATCTACGCCTTCATGACGTTGATGTACGGCGTTGGTGTTGCGGGCAGTTCAAACTTCTGCCTGTGATTTCAGCCCAAGATATGTTTGGGATCCGGTCTGTCAATTCGACCTTGTGTAGCGGACTCTTACTAACACCGAATCTGTCTGCTAGACTATGATAAAATGACTTACCAAAGACACGACGACAGCGGACTTGTACACCGTAGGGCCAAACTTCGTAGCGTCTATGTTCCAACTAGTCATAATCTGGTTATCGGATCGCTACCGACAACGAGCCTCATTCGCAGCTGGCACTACAGTCTTGTCGTCACTGGCGTCACTGGCATGGATCTTACTTGGCACACTTGATCTGGCCCATCGTCCTCAAGTTGGTTACTGCCTTACGTACCTGATTACTGCCGCGACATTCATCCCTAGTAACATTGTACTGGTGTGGTTGTCCTCCAACACTCCGACAACCACTGGCAGTGTCGCCTCACTTGGGATTAACTACATGGGTATGAACGTAGCAGGTATTGTTTCATCTCTAACTTTTCGTACCCAGAATGCACCAGTCTACAAGTATGGCTTAATCACCGTCGGATGCACTTAAGGAGCCTTTGCCATTACTTGTATTGTATTACGATAATACTATACCCGTCAGAATAGGAGGCTCGACTCGGGTTAGATCTCGCACGCCCCAGGTATGAAGGCCAGACCGAAGGACCGGTATGCCGTGTAGATAAGCGCCGAGCTTGCGGGAAGAGATAATGTTCATGCGAGAGGTACTGAATAGATCTATATTTGAGAAAGAACACCAATATAACAGTAACGCCATCGCGGCTTGATATCTGCTAGAGTTCCAAGTGAATAAAACAAAAATTAGTTGGATGATGCAGTTCTCTAGACTCCGGTCAACTATGTGGGTACGCAACCGAGCAACTGAATGAAATACAAGACAGACAGCTGCGTCATCATATAGCTCCAAATGCTTCTGAGACAGACGAGAAATAAATTCAGGCCCTTCCAGAGTTGTACATTCTTTACCAGGCAAGTTGTCTGGCCCTATATGACACAATGTTGATGTTGTAGCCGCTGACCATAATTACGTATAATAAGAAATTGCTGCGTGCACTAGTTACTGTTCCCAGTGCTCGGCGGCAGTCAAAGTACTGCGTCAAAGAGACAACTGTCAATAGGCCTCCGCCTCATATCATGACATCAATTATTAGATGTCCCACTGGGACATCACAAATCCATCCGGTGGTGGGCTGGTTCTGGAGACTTAATCCTGGTTGCGGGTGGACGTCAGTGGCGACTCAGCGGCTTAGGGTTCTTAAAGTCGTGTAAGTGCATAGTATAGAATCCGACGTGCAAGGGTCTCAGCTCGATATCCCTCGCCTGTCTCACGTTAGATACTCTTGTAGTGCTTTAAGTCTTGCATTCCTAGTTTACCTACCTTTGAAACCGTATATTTGTCGGTCGGGTCCGGATAGAACAAGTCTTCGCGATGTCCCATTCCACTGACGTACAGGTACTTGGACGCACATACATCGGCGCTTTGGGGTACGTAGCTTGAAGCCAGCGCTGTGGTTGGGTCGTACTGTGCTAGGGAGAAGACTATGCGGCTAGAGTTTCTGAGGTCATCAGGAGAGAGAAGATACCGGTTCCAGATCTGCGTTTGCGACATGGACGTAGAGTTGTAGGTTTGCTGGCAGTAGGCATCAAAGTAGTCGGATGCATTGATCTGCAAGGCGAATATGGTGCCTTTCGCAAAGTTGGAACTCTTCAAAGGCACGTAATTGCCTATGCCGCCAAATATTAATGAGAACGTGGTCGGCCTACATCTGCTGCGAGGAAAATTCACTTGCAATTTATATAGTGAAAAGGGACAACTTGGATGCCTGACGCGGCGTACTTGTTGCTGAAATCGGAACTCAGATTAATACAGGCAGGTGCCTCGCTCCCGTAAGAGCTGTAGAAGAGCCAATTCGTGTTATTGACAGCCGCAAGTGGTGTCTTGGCTGTCAATGTGGTGTTTATGGATTGCAGCAGTGGGTAGACAAGCCCTGGGCCGCGTCCTGGTCGGACCCTGGGATAGTTGAATTCCACGTTCAAGCATAAAAGGCATTGCCAGAGCGGTGATAAGGGCCACGGCCTCTGCAACGGTCGGGTCTTCGCACAGACCGAGGTCATCCTTTAAAGTCGTGTCGTTTGCTATGCCGGGCTACTCTTAGCTCCGCTGAATGCGGTGAGTAGACATTGACGAGATTTCAAGCTTACTAGAGGCACGTTGGAGAATTTCTGCAAATCCTTTGCTAATCTTCTCGGCAGCAAAGCTAGGTTCCTCACGATAAATCTTGCTAATCTGACAAAACATGAGTCAGCTGAAACCACTGAACGCCACGACCGCGAGGCTCCTCACATAATCCCACCAATAGAATGTGTCTGGGTTGGTACTATTCACAAATCCCGTGACTGGAGCGGTGGCTGCGATGGATCCGAAGAAGGTATCTGGGGGGATTTGACGAAATGCCGTCGCCAGGAACCCTCCGTACGGCCCTCGTAAGTCATGTTAGCCTGTGAGAGCGGAAGTGAGCGAAATCCAATAGGGCCATACCACTAGCTACAATGGTTTTGCTATCAACTGCCCCAGTAGTCGTCGTCTGGATCATGTTGATGAAGTTGAACGCGTCCGCCATCACGTTGTCAAGCGTGAGGTACTTCATGTTGGTATTAGTGAAAGAGGCGTTTTGTCCGAATGGCAGGCTTTCTTCAAAATATCGGTGCTCCAAGCTTCTCGGCAAAATAGTACATGCTCGTTGTGTTCTGGCAAGTTAACTTTTAGCCTTATCGCTTTTGGGCAGTTTTTAGATATCCAGAGTACTACCACACAGTCGCCAACCCCTTCTTCTCCCTGAAAGAACATGATCGGCCCGCCTGGCTCATAGAACTCATCGAAGTAGCTGATCGTTATTTGAAAGTACCGTTATTGGCTCCGAAGTGATCAATAGGTTGCGTTTTAGCTTTGAAGTCACAAGGGCCGACGTCCTGGGTAAATGCGACGCCTATCAGGAAGCTCGCCATCGTAGTGGCTGCTAAGAGCATGTTAAAGTTCTTTGTGTTCGACAGGATAGATGAATCGAAGAAATAAGTTAGATAAAGAGTGTTATAGCTTATTAGTTTTTAAAAATAGGAAAGCGCTGGGTAAGGTACGGCTTTATATTTTATTATAACCTTAATTTAATACCAATAGAATATTACTTTTTATTAAAGCGCGCCGATAATTTCCTTATGTAGCGTAATATATTTACTGCGTTGCCCGCGACCGGGGCCAGCTGACTCATTTTGGCGCTTGTTGGAAACCTTTCTAGCGCCGTCCAAAAGCCCTTGCATTAGTGGCTTACGCAGGGCTATACTGGAAGTACTGTGCATGTAAGAAACATGGATTATCGGATCTCTCAGGCTTGCGGAGAGCTTCTATCTAGGTGTGTAGCTAACTGCTTATCTCTTACATTTCGCATTAGCTTATCACCGTGAATCCCCAAGTCGCACCGTATCAATGAGACGAACTTGACCAGAACTAGGCAAATTGTCTTGATAATGTTACAAACTGCCCCGTAAACGCCAAAATGAGTAGGAAAAAAGCACCCGGTCGCCTGCCGTCACCTGTCATCCCTGGCTCAAAACTCGGCGCATACTCCTGCGCTTGACATGTCCACAACAGCACAATCGCAAGACCATTCCCCGCAGTATGGTGTTCTCTTTAGGGTGCAATTATGCCCGGCCTCAGCACACCAGCGCCTCTCTAGTGGAGTGCCAAGCTCCCGCTTCGCGCGCATGCGTCTTGTGTACTCCTGCCGTCGGTCGATGATGGGTCCTCGCTTGCAGGCGGCCTCGCCATCTCTCTTCACCTTGTCGTGCCACAGACGACTGACCAGCTCGGGAGCCATATTCCAAGCCGCAACCTCATCGACGCTTCGGCCATCTACACCTTCGTAGACTTCCTCCAGGTGGGCTTTCTCCTCAGGCAAGATTTCTGAGCGTTCTTGTACGTAGCGCGCGATGGCCTCTGGCGGCAACTGGACGTGGCCAAGAACCTCGTTGCACCCGTCGAGTGAGCGGATAACACCATCGTCGGCCATGTGAATATAGCCAAAACTGTCTCTTGGAAGGGCGCGGACTTTAGCTGAGATATCTTGCATCAATGGTGAGTCCCTTTCGGCCTGTGAGATGTCTGTCAGATACTTTCTCCATGATATGGAGGGATTGATCAACTCCGAAGAGCAGTCCGACGTGGTCTTACGGGTTGCACCAAGGCGGCTGTAACGCCTATAAGGGCGAGACAGGTTACTTTGAGGATTGAAGAGTGCATTTTTACTGTGTCGCGGAAATGTTCCTCAAGAATGAATGGAATACTCTAAGTATATCTAGGTATCTGGCAAGACTTAATGGAGAAGATGCATCCGGACTTTCACACGTTCTCTTGCTCTACTTATACTTGCAATTCCACGAGACACCTCGTTGTGAATACGTCGGTTCTAAAAAAAGCAATTCGATCCTGCTCCCCGGTATGTTATTCAAAGCAATTGACGAAGATCACCACAGCTTTACAAGGCCATCACGATGGAAGGCTTGCCAGCAAGCCAGCAAGGAGCCTCAAATTGACATTCGCGACAGTGTTATTCGACCCGTATCCCCATTGGCGTAGATGGTCCTTGTTGATGGGGCGTATATTATGAGTCGGGACCGACGGAAGGCTTCGCACATGACGTTTTTGTTCCATCCTTGGCGCCTCAATCAATCCTAGTGTGCAGCTCATCCTCCGTGGATCGTTTTGTGGGGATCCTAAAGTATAGTACCGGCTGTATTGTCATGTGGGTCTCAACTGCATGATGTAGATCATCTTGTCCCGGTTGCCATTAAACCCATCAGCCAAGGGTCAACATTTCGGACACTGGACGATCAACGAATCAACTTGGATTTGACCAATACTAAGAAATGATAGTTCTTATCAAGCCTGAAGATCATCGTGATTTTCGAAACACTATTAAGTCTTACTGCATTTCAAAGCATACCAAAGCTAATTTTAGATTATTTGACGTACTCTGAGTGATACAGATCGACTGAGCAGTTCGGCTGAGCAGTCGTGACAACTCAGTGTTTGAGTTTACGGATCTATTTCTGGAAATCTTCATGATCTGGTAGAGAGACCAGATCGAACATTGCATCAAGATGAAGGGAGCAAAAAGTATAAAGAGGAGTAGTTCCTCCCTCTTAACTATCTGCTTTCATCCACATCACCACAACAAACATTATAAATCACATCTTCAACTTCACTGTCAAACAACCAAACACAAACTACTTCTCCATCTTCATCAAACCATCAAAATGCTTTTCAAGTCCACTATCCTTTCCGCCATGGCTCTTGTCTTCGCCAGCCAAGCCATCGGCGCTGCTATGCCCGCAGGTCAAGACGTCTCTCCCCGAGCAGCCTTGATCGCTACAGACCCCGTTTCGGCCTGCAACTGCCCCAACAACTGCTCCCACAAGGCAGGCTCCGGCTGCCAGTATAAGGCTGGCGTTTCCACTGATGGTTCTACTGTCAGCGGATGTAAGTAACACTACAAACAATTTCTCAGAAGTGCCACTTACCTAATGATCTCTGCAGCGTGCTTCGATGAGAGTGGTACTTTGACTTGTGTTCCCAAATAAGTGGTTGAGCACTTCAAGTACTGTCAGAGGATCGAGCGTCGACCTTCAGACCTTGTTCATACGCATGTACTACAAGCTGTGACGGATGGGGGACGGGGGGGGCTGGGTTGGGCTGGGTTGGGTTGCTAAAGGGACACATCAGGCTGGCTTTCGTTCTTCTCTCAAAGGAGTATCCTAGATATAAATTCACACTCGTTTCTTCACCAACAGTATTCTACATGCTATCCTCGTGATAAGATATGGCATCGTTGACTTTAAAATCTTACAAAACTTCATTAAACTACAAATTGTTGCAACTTAGCTTACAACACCGATCCGACTGTCTCTGGTGGCCTTTCTTCAAAGTTTCCGGCAACGGGACGCCATATCTTGGTATTTTGTCCTTCATGCATGGTTGTGCATTTGAATGCCTAAGCTGATGATTTTGGGATTTGCTCCGTATGCAATGTTTGAGACCTCTGTCACAATTGCAAGGCAGGGAAGCGAAGCCTGGGGTGTAGCATAATCATGAGGATTTGGTAATGTGGAGGCTGATGTTCCCTGCCAGACTCGGGGATAAGCAATCTCGTGTTTATCTTGGCGTCGGTAGTCGGTGGCAAGATGCCGGTTTTCGGGCCCACACGCCATCGCATGGATTATGAAACAAAAGCTTATTTAGACTGTTTGGCTTGGCAATTCCCCAGTATTGACGATCGGTTTATTTGCAAGTAAGTAGATTGAATGTTGTTGCAACAGTCACTTGGGGTGCACCAAGCCACGACGCCGTTTTTGATCAGGAGAGATGATTGAGAGGGTGATTTCAAGGCCAAAATTCATGGCCTTTTAGTGATTTCTCCATCGACTACTTAAGGTACACGGCGATATGACTTAACCATTTCATCTGGAATAAAGCAAACAGTTTAGCGAATGATTCCACATAATCTATCTCTTCCGCGGTACCACGGTTCCTCCCCTCTGCGGTGCCATAGTTCCTGCCATCTGCGGTGACTCGGTTTCTCCCCTTTGCTCCGATGCTGCGTTCTCGGGTTTATGGTCGCTAGAATCAACAGCCTCGGATGTACATGTCCATTCATGCGAATACAATGTGTGCTTCCAACGTCCCCAGCCTATGGTGATGTCGTATTTCCCACTGGTTGCGCTACCTTGGGCCTCCTCTTGTCCGACAACATCCCACTCTTGACCTTTGGTATTTTCGTCGGTGTTGTTGTCATCGTCGCGGCGAGATCGGGAAGAAACTGTGGACTGGGCGGCCTTCTCAGAGTCTTCTGCTGTCAGCGACGCACTGGATGAAAACAGCGATCGGAGATTGACGAAGAGATACCTACCTGAAAAGGAATTTTGACGTGGTGCATTCCGCTCGCCTGAATCATCAGTTGTGCTTTTGCCGGGCTGACTCTTCTGCTGCGTTACGCCTGACATTTTGGAATGTTACATGAGTTGTGCAATATAGTCGTCCGCAGTTTGCAGAAAGCAAGTTGGAAATGAGTAAATTGATTCAAGGAAGTCAGGGGCGCTGAAACGGGCGATAGATACCTAATACTGCGAGGATGGTGGTGCTCGGGATATTACGACAGCACTTTACTTAATAAGGTATAGGCGATGCAGATCAACCGGCCGATGTAGTCCTTCCCGCGGCAGCCTAAAATAACTTGGCACCGGATTCTGATTGGCCGCCTCGCTAGGACTCGATTATGTATCGGTCGACGGCGCAGCAAAGCTGTGCCGTTTTATTACGACAACAATACCGCAGGAACGGCCGATGCTTCCAGACGTAGCTGGTGATCCTCAGCCGTACCAGCTGATGACGCTTGCATATGTAGCTGTGATCCTCCGCTCGTCTTACACGCATGCAGTTACCGGTTCTGTATAGATTAGGATGCTAGCCTCACCTGGCTTACACGCAGATCGAGGATTCGTTGTTTTCCCCGAGCAATGATGTGCATTTTTTGTATGGCTCATGCGCAAAGCTCTGTCCAAATCTCCAGTCTGACCCTGGCCGGGCAATCGGCCCTGCTTGGCATTAGCTTTAATTGCAATGAATCCTATACTCGTTTGACTGTCCATCGCTTGATGGGCTGTGTCGTCGCGATCAATTGTATCTGCAGATCATACGCCCTGGCTGGGGTGCTGAATGTAGCCGTAGCCTACTGAGGACCGGGTACAACAAGCCACGAAAGAACCTTCATAGTGCATGTTTGCACTAGCAATATCATGATCGCAGAGTGATATTCATGCATTAGAGGGCACGGTGAACGTGTATCACTATTCCTGCCATCCTTTAGGACGTATTCGATATACTTCTCGCGTCATTAACCCCGCCAAACTTTCTAAAAATGAAAATACGAACAAAAATAGCATATGACATCTGCGACGATAATCTGGATCAAGGATAAACCGGAGATGAAGGAGACTGAGAAATCAAAATTACCAAGAGGACACTCCACATCTGTTGTGGTTAAAAGGCGTCGACTGGCCACCTGAGTCCCGACGACAAGAATATCCATCAAGTCAAACACGTACTAAACCAACCAAGTCATCACTTCCAATCCCCGCTACCATTATCCTTACAATTCAACGCAATATTTGCCAAGTCCAACATAACAGTCACAATGAAGGCGAGTAATCAACTATCAGAATCTCTTATGTTTCACAGCCCCGAGATGATTGCCTATCATTCCTAAGCAATACACTGCGGTCTCTTCATATAAGTTTACTAACGTGCTGGCATTCAGTTCACAGTTGCATTTGTAACCCTCCTCAGTGCTCTGCCATACGTGGCTCAGGCCGCCGCGGTTCCGGAGTTCAGCGACAAGCTGGTCCCGGTTGTGAGAACTGTCGCTGAAGACGGCACCGTGGTCGCTAGGGCGGACGACGAGGAATGGACAGTCGTCATCTTCAGCGAGGTTGCTGCCGGCGGACAGTGCGGAGGGACTTCTCAGGAGGTTGGGGGGGGATCCTCAGGAGGTTGCAAGGAGTTCAAGTCCTCGATGTGCGCGAACATCAAGGTTAACGCGGGAATTGCCAGCTGCGATTTCAAGTTCAATGCCGAGGGCTGCAACTTGGGCCAGAAAAAGGATTTGACCGTCCAGGGAGGCAAGGACAGCAACGATGTCAACCTGGACGCGGATGTCAGATTCGTCTCGGTCTCTTGCCAGTTGTAGATTTCAAGGCTACTCTGGATCGTTAGTAGGACGTGGAGTCTGGGTGTCAGTTTGGCGGTGTATTCTGTTTCAGTGGTGTATACAACTAGAGGTGTTTGGTTTTGATATGCCCTTAACGTGAGGTCGACTAGCGTTAAGAAAAATACATTCTTTATTTGCGTATTATTTTACAATCTGCAAGGCATAATTATATCTGTCTTTCTGCCTGACATTCTTTACAAGTCGCAGTGCGATAAGACTCTGCCCAGCTGTTCCAATTGTTTTTGGCCGGGGCAAAGCATGTACTCGTGCATGGAAGCAAGTGAGCTTCAGATTCGTCGAGGTCACGGGAGAAGTGGTCGAAGAGATGGAGAACTCAAATAGTTAGTAGGACCCCAAAGACCATAGACAGCAGACCCCGGAAATGCGGGCTACAACGAAACGACGCGGATTCGCAGGAAGGTCGCCCGCATAAGAATTAAGCAACAGAACCACCAGGCTCAATCTCGCGGAGGACCGTAGGACGAAACACGACAGCGCACACGAATTTAAAGCAGGCCGACATATTTTATCAGCACTCGGAGACTTTATTGCTGCTTACCCGATGGTTCTCCATAAGCCCATCGGAGGAAATAAGGAGGAGCATCTAATGGATAGCTACCGGGCGTAGGTAATACACGTACCACCATACATTTGAAAACGCCAAGCATTTAACAGTGCAGGCCGCTTCTTGGACAACAGGCTGGCTATAGCAAACCCGTCCGATGCCAACATCCAGGCCGTTCGCAAGTATAACCTTGCAGCAGTCAACAGCATTCGTCTAGTCTTGGTGGAAGGGGGCCGGGCTCCTGCACTGGCGATGTTTTCCTTGCCATTCAGATGCTTTATATAGCTGAGGTATGTCAATGCCTCGGGTAAGATCTGCACCCTAGAGTGAATTGTGGCTGTAGAGGAGGCATGCTGACCGATTATCGCCCGAGTCGCTGTTATTGCACACACACAAGACAGCTATAGTCCATACGAAAGGGTAACTGTTCCTAAATTACACAAGAAGCTCCTGTAAGGGTCGGAAAACAAGAGGCACATATAGTCAAGATGATCTTTGTGTGCAACCTCGCCTCTGGTGTAGGGCATTCCTGGTACAGCTGCAACGGTTCAGCTTTAGTGATGCTTATACAAGAACTAACTTTCATGAGTCTAGTCCAATGCAGCCTTGATGGCACAAACAGATCATGAGCTTAATGATCCATACTGACTTGAACCTCTCTCATAACCAGTAGAATCCCAGGCATTTCCGAGTTGACCGTGAAGACATGTACATCAAATGTCGTGCACTGGTATATTCTCATACCAAGTTCCACACGACTAGTTCGTGGGTTGACCACTTCATGGGAAAAAAAGACTGAGAAAGAGGCCATCGGACTCGCCGAGCTCCTAATTTTCACCAAATCTGATGTAGGACTCTTATTTGATGGGATGGAATCAGAGAAGATCCAATACGTACCAACAATTCTCCCGACTTGGTGGTTCTTGCCTGCTCCTGCTCCTGCTCCTGCTCCTGCTCCTGCTCCTGCTCCTGCTCCTGCTCCTGTAATATATATCTCCTTGTTGTAGACGAGATTGTCTATAAAGAGATATCGAAATGGCTTAGCTCTTAAACATTAAAGATTTTGGGTACTTCTTGCAATATGTCGTCTACAGGCTAAGGACTACCTTCTTCCCGCAAAATATATTACAGCAAAGACCCTATCCCTCGGGCTAGGTTTCCCGATACTCTCGAGTATCTGGAGCGCCTGAGTGGCCCGCGCCGTGTGATAGTAGGACTCAATGGGAATTAATCATGGGGCAACATGTGTTTGACCCAGGCGATCTTCCAAAGATGAATCATGGTTTCGAGCTTGAAAGGGAGGATGTCATTGACATTCAGAAGCAATTGAATCGAATGGATAAACTGTACTACGAGGAAGACTACCAGCGTCTCCAAGACCATACATTCTGGACACTGTTTCCCAAATCTGCACGGAGAGGGCAACTCGCTGAAGAAAATAATGGTCGCCTGTACTCAGCACCAAGGACTATCTGGGTACCCACGCAAAGTGGGGAGGAGGCGGTGAAAAGAGTTTTGATAATAAGGCAGTACAGGATTGGAAGCCTGAGGCAATTCTTACAGGTCGCCAAAAGAATCCTGGACCACTTCATTCAACTACCACAATCACCCCGCAAAACTCCACCAGCTTCCAACTTCAACAACTATTGCAACTACTGCAGAAATTTCGACATCAACAACTTCAACTTCGACATCAACCACCCCGACTATCGGTGAAACCAATTGCAAGCGCCGGTGTCAATTCCACGGAAATTATAGAGGCAGTCACAACTCCCGACCATCTGGAAGCCGCGCCATCCGACTCGGGTCGCGTTGCCAAGGTATTCCTCTCCAGCGAATTACTTTTCTCACTAAGAAGCTAATGTGTTATGGACGCAGCAGCAGTCGACCAACGCTTAAGCCCGTTCCAAGACGAGATGGACGCAGGCGCCATGCCGTTGAGTGATCTACCTGCAGACATTATGGAGCCAATCAGTTTCGGATACACGGATGCACTCACGGGGGGGCCTGATATCGAGGAGGTTGACGCAAGGCGCGTCATTAAGATGTCGGAGACTGACAAGAGGGTTGAAGGCGTCCAGAATGCTATCAACGCCCTTGCTCAGCAGCTGGACCGATTGGATCAGTGGATGGGACGAATGGAAGATCTGCTCATCGCCTTGCAGACAGGAAAAAGTCTCCAAGCAACAAATGACAAGAAGAGACCCCGTGAGGACACGGCAGAGGTTACGGAGCACCAGGCGAAGCGTCCGAAGAAAGCGTCCAACGGTCAAGCCAGTGCCAAGTCTATCACTAGACCATCAGACTCAGACTCGGAACAGGATGCGGTTTGAGGCAAGATCAGATTGAAATACTTGAGCATGGATTCCAAACGCAATGGCAAACTTTCGGGTGTCACTGAACTGCCTCTTGGCGTTTCATCTGGTTATGGACAATTGTAGACGCGTGCAGACAATCAGAGCACTGGTCATCGCAGACTCTTAGTTAGATACATAGTTGCTAACATGCATCGATGTGAAAAGTCTTCGCTCTACAGTAATTACGACTGTGACGTGAACGTAGACGAAAGCGAGACATCAATGACTCAACGTTTAGAGACGACATACAAGCCTGTGCTTTTTGGCGTATACAAGCATGATATACCAAGTGGTGACGCAAATCCAGCGTCGTATAGCCTAGTTACAATGCGAGGCGGTATCTAAAAAAAAAAAAAAAAAAAAATGTTATCTCCTTTTCGTCTCGTTACCAAATTCTCCCTCCGAATCATTCGAGGCCATCACAGTTTATATCCGTCGGGTCTGTGCTGCATCACTAGGACGACTCGCATCATGGCGACCCCTAAATAGAACAGACTCGGTTGACATTACACCTGTCAGCCGGGTTCATGTAAGATGACTCGTTACTTTTTGAGCAAATGGCTGAGCGGAACTCTGCCCACAAGAATTCTACTTCATCTTGGATACAGCTGACACCTGTTATCGCGAAAAGAGCCCGTTTCATAGCTCGGCTACGTAATGACTTGATCCTATGTGTTCAGTAATAAAGTCACGGTATGTTGAAGTTTCTGTAATACCCTGGTTTCCTAATTATCATGTTTGGGAGTTACCTAGGCCAGTAGTCGACAAGCCTTCTGAGCCTATGCATTGAATTGGTCACATATTGGGCTAGCTACATTACAGCACGTTCAATACTTTCTATAGGGCTTCTTGTGCAGACTCCCACGTCTATCAAGTATGTAGCTTACAATATTTGGTTCTCGTTCTAGCCTTCCTTGTAGTTCTCATTCTAATGCTCGTTCTATTTACCTCCAACTGTGCGCATCTCTTGTTTGGTGGTTAGAATAAGCACTGCGCTAAAGCAGTGTTCCGCCCGTCTCTAGCACTAGACTAGAGTGTCGGGACGGCCCGGCCCCAGCTCAGGTTGGATCGCATGGAATAGATAAAAGAGAGGGAGCACTGCGAACTCTACAAGCTAGCGCTAATGAGATTCGAACTCGACGTAATACTCATCCTTTCCTTACAAGTAAGTACCCTGGCCATCTGGAGTATCGTTGAATCTGTGTTGTCACTTTTGACGCTCCACAGTGCAGGAGAGACTAGGGGAGATGCATCATAATTGGCAGGACTGATATTGGGCGTTCAGCTTGTCTGGATACTAGATAGTCGTACTGGTGAAGTGTCAAGTACGGTGTGGGCGCATGGTGGGATGGTATGAAAACAAAAGAACTAATTTAGCTTCTAGAGACTGAGTAACGAGCGAATCAGGGATCAGAGAAATGCGGTAACGAGAGAATGGCTTTCCCATAATGTATTGCGACGTCTCGTAGCCGCAGTTTCCAATACCAACACTTCCCTCGATGAGTCATGTTAAATGATAACATCTATCACTCGACCGGTCTGCCAGCCGCAACCCACTCTTCCCATGTACCATATCCGCGAAGGGGTTGAGACTTGTATATGTCCATGTCTCTATAAAGAAGACGGCGACCAAAGTAGGGGATGGATTCTGCCTGTAGGCGAGCTTGGACGACTGCGCATTGTCTTCTGTATTCGGCGGCTCCAGTATCATCAGGTTCGTAATGGTCGACTTTGGCAAGGCACACGATCGTCACGATGCGGCCAAGGCGGAGGACAGCTTGACTCCAGGTCATGGATTCCCGGTCTGGAGATGAATCATGTCAGTACAACATAAGCCTCTCCGGATGTTACGAGCGCCGCACCGGTTCAAACCTCGAAGGGCGTCACAAACATGTTGGTGCAAACCGTTCCAGCTCGTCGATGTCCTCGGGACGCAAGTGTTCATGGAACTGCTCTTCGACCTCGAGATCCGCTTTCATCAAGTGTCAGGTGATTACTACCTGGTATGGAAATCCTTACTTGGTCACTTACTTCGAAGTATTGGGAAACTAAAAGAGAGACTCCTTGGCCTATTAAAAGCTGCAAAGCGGCAACGAAGAGCAGCGCGGTAAGAAGCAGCATATACGGTACGGGAGAAATGCTCTCGAGAGCAATGATTAGTCGCTATGACAGAGTCAATGTCGTCGAGCTCGAAGGAATCTTTCGACAAGTCGAACAGACTATGGAATGGCAGATCCCTCGCGATTTGGTAAGGCGGATATGGATGGTCATGACCGAAGCTCGGTGTCCGGACATGTGGCAGGACATCACAAACTGCTGCCTCGTGGGTGGTGGTCTTGTTTGACACTGTTTGGTTGCCGACAGAGCTCGAAGAGGTTGGAAGGTTGAGTTTTGTTGGACCGACGTTACTCGAAATGCCATGGATTCTCGCAAGGGTGTTGATGTCTGCGCTGGCATTGTTGATAGTGTGGTCGCTGACCTATATCAAGTCAGCCATAAGGAAGAGATAGAAGATTTGATGTGTAGGAAGCCATGCCTGTTGCTGCATCAGGTCTATGCCCGTGTCTGGAGGACAAAGAGAGACGTCTCCAGGATTACCAGACTTCCCGTAAGCTAAGCTGTCACTGCCAGAGGTTTCTGGGTAGTCATAAGGGGCCATGTTGCTAATCCGATATGTCTAGGGTGTTTTGACGCCGTCCTTTGGTTGATTTGGCTGTTGTTGCTAGGCCCGGATGTATAAAGCTCGACGCAATATAGGAAACGCTCGATGTTTGTGCTTTCGGCAAGGTACAGCTAAATCGAGATGGCAATTGAGGTGTATAGTGTTGCGATTGACGTATTTGTGATATTCATGAAACCGCAACACCTCAACAAAGGGAATAAATGTAGTAGCAGAATGTATTGGTTGGTGATCAACACAGGGCCTGCAGGATCTTTTGGTTAATTTGTAGGCTGTTTCAGTTGCCTAGGAGCCTGTGAAGCTAATGTATGGTAGTCTAATCCGTGTAATACTAGGGCATTTTATTCGACCAGAGGGAAGGGGCGAACAACTGTACATCAGCCATAGTGATACATACCCACTGGATTCCCGCTGAACTCCCGCTGAACTCCCGCTGGCTTCCCTCTAGCTTCCTTTGTTTTTACCCGCTACATTCTACCTAGCATGTCGGAACCCACGCCTAGGCCTACATTGTAATTTCCAGACATTCACTCCAACTCAACCAACTCAGCCAACTCTTCCACACCAAGCAAGGCAACTTTCATTCTGCAGCATAGTTCCCACCAAGTATATCGCCAAAGAACTTTCACCTGACAAGTGTACGGATCAGGCTAACCGCGTTGTCCCAGGTTTCTTACGGTTCTCTGATACCTCACCAAATCAACGTCCAAATCCGCAACGACATTCCTTAGCGGCAACGCTGTCTCGCCCAAGAAAGCCTTCAGCAAACACAGTCGCACCATCAAACAATGGAACTTGCAACTGCTGTCAGTAGCACCTCTTCGGCACTCCTGGATGTCTGGCCTATTTTTATGGTGGCCTTGTGCGGTGGCGGCTTTATTGGCTATCTGTTGTGTGCCTATCAGGAGGTTCTATTGGGCGCCATTTCACGCTTTTGGAAGGCGTTCACGACTTGGTTGAATCGAATTTACTCACGATTCGGGCCCTCGCTATACGTGGCCTATTTGGCGACAATCTGTCTCGGATGTCTCGTTGCCCTCTTCCAGAGAGACCCAGATACTTGCGTATTAGATGCCATTCTAGGTGCCTACTGCCACCCAGCTATGTTCATCCTTATGTTTATCTTTTTCCCGGCCGTCATCTTACATATGCACATTGGTATGGACGACGACATCTACCGTCGGGCTGTGCTCGACCGCAGCGGCATGTACGAGGAAGAACAACGTGGCACAGTTGCACCGCATTCCTTTAGCTACCAAAGCTCTTCTGGCCAGTCTGGAAGTCTGGTAGGATAGACCTGTAAGAATTCCCGTCCGAACCGGGTTCCGTTGTTTGTCCTCGCCCGAACTCTGCTGACTTGCTGCTGACTTGCATTTGCAGTATGCGACTTTGCGTCAATACGATGTGACTTGCGATCCGAGTTTACACAGGCTGATCCCTTGCATGGTCAACTATGGGAATCTTCAGGCATGCACCATACACCAGCGGCAGGCTTCGAACCCGAGATATCATACTTTGGAGGCTCAACGATAGCCACGGGAACGCTGCTTCAATTTGGATGCAGCTGGCACCTCGTTATCGAGAAAGAAGCTCGTTTCATAGCTCGGGCTGAATGATGACTCCATCTTATGTGTTAAGAAGGCACGACATCTTAGAGTTCTTGTGATACCCTGGTTTCATACTTGTAATGCTTAGAACAATCCACACCACTAATCGACACCCGTCACACAGAAGAAACTACTAGGCGGTATAACATGGGAAACTTGTTGATTTGCAATCGCAATTATCTATGGATTTGACCTGTAATTCCCTTGGATCCTTACAACTCATTTCCTGCGCATCTTCGTAGGAAAGCAGAACATCCAGGCATGTTCAAGCGCCCTTGCAACTCATCGCCGCTCCTTGAAGCGGCGCAAATATATGAAAGCAGTCAAAATTCGGGGAAGCTGCCTAAATATGGAAAGCCAGTATCGATCCGGGGAATAATACCAATTGAAAAAACCAGCTTCATCCATCTGCCGATGAAGTCAAATGTTCCAGTCGTGAAGTCAAATGTTCCAGTCCTCCTCCGACTCGAACCCGGATACACCTGTGGACAGGCAAGACGTGGGGTGCCTCCGCTCGCTTTGCCTGGCTCTCTCGCGTGAGTTCAAGATGCTTGGTGTCACCGTGCTCCTGGGACAACAGAGAATGTCACTTTGGCATCATCACCGTGGTCCACCATGGTCCTCTCTGTACCTGGTCCTGTTCGTGGAGGCTTCCGGGGATGACAGAGTGTCGTGAGGACCAGGTGTAAGTGCTTTATTAGCTACGGCAGAACTCTGGCCATCAGATGCAGGAGCTCCAAAAGGCGTATTGGAGTTTTGTACATCAGATACTGACGGAAGAGGAGTCTTGAAAGTGTCGTGCGCATTAGATCTCGCGGATCCTGGGGTATGTCTTTGCGCCACGTCTTGATGTATACTCGTCGTGATTGTGTCCAAATGCATTAGACCTGCATGAGATGTTGCATCCTCGGTGTCCTCTTTGGCGTTGCTCATTTTGATGCGTTTGCCTTTGGGGAGGCGGCGCGAGCACACCAGAATGTTACGCATCAGGATCCCTCGTTGTTCATACTCCTCAGACTCGTCATGCGATATCTGCCCAAGGGATGCATCCGAAGCCATCTCAGAAGATACCTGCTAATCAGGTTTGGGTTCCAAAGATTCCATTGTGGAAGGTATCAGTAAAATCGACACGTGACACTAATGCGGGTAACATACTGAACCGTTCGCATGGCGATCTGCGGATTGGTAGACGCGTTGTTGTCAGTATCGTCGCTCTCGTCATTGTCCTTCGACAGAACGATCGTACACGCTGAGGACATCTGCACAGCCACAAACGCGCTCATGACAGCGCAGCATAGCCTGCTGGCGCCATCGCTAGATGATCAGGGGTCTTTGCGTGCTGGGAAACTACGCCTCGTCATGGTTCTCCACGCAGCCCACGAGGCTTCGGGTCGTTTGGAGGCCATGGTGAGGATGTAGCGGTTAGATGGGGTGTTTTTAATTATGACATGTCTACGTCTATCCTTCCAGACGAACCCTCAGGCATTTACGGCTTTCAGGCGCTCCAGCATATCTCTACCACATGCAATGCAGACTCGGAACTCATACAAAGCATAGAAAAGGCCAATGAATTATCACACTATTGCATTGCCTGTCTGCAGTGACTGTATACGTTGCCTATTTGACTATCTCACTTGATTGAAACCTTGGCAGTCGCCATACCAGAGATTAGAACGGCAAAACAGCCACCCATACGTCCTGACCACTAAGCAGCGCTGTCATGATCAAGTTTCAAGGCCTTGAAATCGTCAAGATGTCAGTCGTGATACATCACCATCCGCTGTATCGATGACCACGTCCAAAGGAACGCATATGGCTGTTACCATACTAGAAGGACGAAATATGCGAGGGAGCAAAGGTGTCAGTTGCAAATTAAGACTGATGGCATATACCAGCGTCGTGTCATGTACTTATTCACCGCAGTGATCTCGCTCGCAAAGAGTCAAGTTCAGGCTGTCTTCTTGGCAGCGCCGCGGCCTCTCGTGTTGGTGTTCTTGGTGTTCTTGGTGTTCTTGGTGGCCTTAGCTTTGGCAGTCGTCTTAGTTTTGGCGGTCGCCGCCTTGGTGGAGGCCCGGGTGGCAGTTTTCTTCTTGGAACTCGTGGCGCCGTCGTTGTCGGTGTCCGAGTTCCGTCTCTTTTGACCACGAGAGCGGGTAGCACTAGGTGGCTGTGAGGTTTCGGCGGCGTCTCCATCATCAACGCCCCGAGCCGGATCACCGTCCCCAGCACCATTATCCTGCTCACTACCATCACCATCGCCACCCACGTCATTAACGTCCTCCTCGCCATTGTCGTCACCATTTTCATCCTCGCCATTGTCGTCGCCCTCATCGTTAGAATCAGTAGCTTCTTCCGTATGTTGCCTTGTTGGCTTCCTCGTACTGATAGGAACAATGTCCTCGTCGTTGTCGTTTTCGTTGTCCACATTCTCAGACCATTTGTAGTTACGTGGGTCCATGATTTCCGACTCGTCTGAACCATCTTCAGCTTGCACATTGTGAGCAGACGTGAATCTGAGGTAGTATTCCTCGGCTTTCTGGGCCGTCGGAGCTGTTAGGATGGATAAGAGCATCTCCATATAGCCACGGTTCTTGGTGATCCGGTCGGAATAGTGTGCCAGTTTGGCATCGATGCCTTGCTCAAGGTCGGCGGTGGCCATTAGTCTGTCAAGTCGGTCTTTCATCCTATGAGCTATGCCAACTCCCGTCGGGGGGACTTGCTCATATGATGCGTCAATGTTCAAGGGGAGAACAAGGGTTAGATGCTCGGCCAAGTCCCGACAGAACTTGACCGCTCTATAGACCTTTTTGCGTTGTGAGGCGGCGAGTCCGAGCCATGCTACAAGCCTGAATGAATATCGATCAAGTCCTTCAACGACGCATTTGATGTCTGCGAGGGCTCCAACTTCCGTCTGTGAAAGGCGGACGGCTTGGATGTGATACGCCTTCACGTCACCCATATGATTAGCGTGGGAAGCAAGGTTGAGTACAGGAGCATTGATGGTTTTCATCAGAGTCTCGTTTGTCTGAATCGCTCTCATCGCGGTCTCCTGCCATATCTCTATGATGCCCTGTTTGTGCGTGACTTGGTAGTCTAGAGTTTCGGCTCGACGCTTCCACTCCAGATACTTCATGTTTGCATCCATGAGGCCCCGGGCATGCTTCGTCTCCTTTGCCTTGCAACCTTCGTTCGCGCAGGGTTCGGCACGGTACAGTTCCCTTTGAACTCTTCGCAAAGCATCGAGAGCGATTTCGTGGTTTAATCTCTGGTTCACCTGGGGTGGATGATGTTGAAATTGCAGGAGTTGCTGTTGTGCGATCACGCTCGTCTCCTCCGGTGTCTTTGACTGTACTGACGCTGTCGCCGCTCTCGCCGCTGCCGCCGCCGATGCTTCTGTTCCTTTGACGGCTAGCTGCTTCAGGAGAAGGACCATGTACTCGTGATTCTCCTTTGATTGGGAGGAAATCTGGCATAATTATCGTCAGTAATCGTCGATGCACTATCATAGATTGTGACGTACGCGATCGTTGGCCTCATTCAATCTGATCTGGAGCTCTTCTGCCCTTGACTTGTGGGTCTCCACGGCCGCCTCCGCGATGGCCAGTTTCATTCGGAGCTCTTCTACCTGTGCTTTGTGGGCTGCCTCCAGCTGTGCTTTGTTGGCCGCCTCCGAGTTAGCCAGTTTCATTCGGAGTTCTTCCACCTGTGCTTTGTGGGCCAATTCCAACTGTGCTTTGTTGGCCGATTCCACCTGCGCTTTGTTGGACGCCTCTGCAATAGCCAATTTCAGTCGGAACTCTTCCATCTGAGTTTTCCATCCCACATCCAGCTGTTGCTGTCGAGATGTGGATATGTCATTCTCCAAGTGAGCGACCCTCTCCTTCAACTCCTTTGAACTTGCATTCTCGAATGCTGCCTGACTCTTACCCGTCACTGCGGAGCTGTGGTCAGTGACTGTCTCCTCTGGACGCTGTACTGACGAATCATCGCCCCCGGGCAAGGCAGCTCGTGCGGCTGTTTGTCCAGCCATCAGTCCAGCAGTGGCTGGAGCAGTGACGTCCATTCCCGCCGGATTGCCAGGCCATGAGGAGATGTTGTAAGCATTATTCGGACTTGTGTCGTAGGCTTTCTTGAGCGCATTAGTTATTTGAAAGAGTTTTTGACAATCCGTCCATTGCAGAAACGATGAACGCCCCTGTTCGCTATGGCTCTCGGATGCCATATTGCTTGCTGTCCCCAGGGTGGGGGGCGGTTTGCGTTGCGGTGAACTTGGTAAGGTTTTGTATGCAGTCGATGGACGATCAAGAATATTGATGGATGGGTAGGATTGCTTTCTGTAAATCGAAATCCCCGCAGGGCGGGGAAATGGGAGAAGTGGGAGAAGTGGGAGATGGAGATGGAGATGGAGATGGGTGATGGCAAGCGTGAAGCTGCTTGGTGTATACAATATGCTATCTTAAGCACCTAGGTAGCTACATACCTAGTGGGGTAACTGCAATATTCTCTTACCTGATTGGTGGGAGCTCTTTAGCTGGTCCGAGCCTGGGTTAGCTGCAGGGGTCTTTCAGCGATAGATCTGTCACTTCTCCGAAGCCACGCTATTTCGCAAACGTATAACTTAGTAATATAATCAGACTGGACTTTGATAAACATCTGTATTTGCTAATGATAACATCATTACCTTGTTTTTACTTGGGAGTATTACGATTTTCCCCTGATCTTATAATAACGATTTATTGATATACATATGGCAGTGATATAGAGCAGTGTTAAGTCTTTGGTTTGGAACTAGCTCTTACAGTGGTTCAGGCAGATAGATAGCGTATGGCGGGGAAGACTGCAGCTATCTGGATCTGGCTAGCTTGCCTTGAATTGCTGAATAGCTGAATTTGGCTCTCCAGCTTAAACTTACACCACACATGGGATGCTGTTCTTAATCCGTGACAACACGCATCTGTCTTGAACATCATTCTCCATCTAAAGCGCCAAGGCTATCATTAACCACTCCAGACGTCTTCGGGGTCATTTACACACGTTTTCGAACCCCTTTACAGGGATAGCGTCGCTAGCATGCCCATCTTACTAAAGCCTGCTTACCGGACGACCTGGTGTCAAGATTGCCGCCGAGGGTTTTCAAGAAGACACACCTACACCAAACACCTGACTGGACAGAGGACAAATTGCACCTTGTGTCCTGGGCTACCAGAGATGGACAACAAGTGCTTATCCCTGCATCTGGGCATGGTGCACCCGCAACACTCGAAAGACTCGTTATGCAGGTTTGGTTGTGGATTTGCCGCAGATGAAAGCGGCCTTAGGGACCATGAAAATACCGAACACTAGTTCTGCTCGCTATGTCCCGAAGGTCCCATATTCATAGGGAAGACTGGCGCTGTTGTATGCGCTCGCCACTGTGATGAGACCCATCCACAAGATCACGGAGCCGTCGCAACAAGGCATGGATCAGTATCGCCGCCTTCTAGCACAAGCACCCAAGATGTATCCGCCGCCACCGCCGCCGCCGCCGCCGCCGCTGCCACCGTCCAGATCAACGCGACCGTTCGCAATCTGCCACTTAGTAGAACATCCCAATGTGGCGGGCCAAGTTCAACGGGCCACACGTTCAACACTGCCCCGCCCAAGGTTATCTTACCCAGCATCGGCGATTTCGGTAAACTCGGTGGCAGCCTCCAGATGCGACAGTGCGTCCCGACAGCAAGCCAGACCACAGCCCAGAGTCAAAACCCAAGTCCCGATCACACATTTCAGCAAGTCAGCCACAGGCTAAGAAGGTTGGCAATGGAGTGGACCGAAGACTCGCTTGATACCATTTCACAGATGGAGAGGGGCGCGCCGAGCGACACACTGATCAAGACCACGGGTCCGATGTACCGGCGTTACATCCTCCAGGTCTGCAAAGACAACGAGGCGACCAATTTCATCTCAGCTGCCCAGTACAAGGCTTCTGTGGCTCGGCTCGGTAGCTCTGTAGCCTTTGGTCCGGGTACTGTAGTGCTTTGCACATTGGACGAGCTGAGAGGCCTAATCGAGATCAGCCCTCCACTTGCGAACATATTGGTGCCGCCGGAATGGAACGAGATACCACGAGATCCCCTCACCTGCGACGCGGTCTTTGCCCATCTTCAAGCGATAGGGAGGGAAGTCGACGTCCAAGTCACGTATGCCAAGATTCACCCCAAGTCGATCCAAGTCAAAGGCGGTGCTTCGGCGGTGGCGGAGAAGTTGTCCGTGGGCCGCGTCGTCGAGCTTTTCAAACAACCTGATGCAGAAGCTGGTCCAATCAATCTCCTCTCAATCCCAGGGTCTTTTTCTAACCTACTCCCAGACCTGGAGGGCATCGCTAGCTTCAACTTCATGAATTGGGCTGCCAAGACGCTCAGCAGAGATATAGACAATAGCGGGAGCGGTGCTTGCAACGAGGGCTTCACCCGCAAAGATATCAAGCCGGCGTTCGTCATATGTGGACAGAAGGGGGTGTTCTCGATGCCACACGTTGATCCACACATTACGGTGATCGCACCTCAAGACGGCAGAAAGCTTTGGCCGGTGCTGGCGTCTTCGAATCCAGACGCAGCTCAGCAGTTCTTCCTACGATTCTCTGACCCTGAACGAACCTATGGTCAGTTGCCCTCGAAGAGCGTCGGAAGCTTTTTGAGGTCGATGCCATGGACTCCTTTAGCCTTGGAACCCGGAGCGGTTCTGGTAATGCCTCACGCGACTGTCCATGCCCCCTACTCGCACGACGATGTCGTATGCACGGGATCCATGCACATGGACTCCAGAGCGATCTTTCGTGACATACAGCTCGCAAATCAAGTGCTCGTCTTCCCAGAGATTACTAACGACGACCCGGAGCCCGGATATGTGTACATTGTCGCCCATGCTCTGAGAATTTGGAAAGAGACACAACAGCTGCATGTATGGGGCAGTGAGCAAGAACGCCTGCAATCTCTGGAGGAGCTCAGGGTATGTTTATGCTATGAATTCTCCCTGACGATACCGAACTGACTGCGGTCTAGAGATACGTTGACTTTGGGCAATGTAAATGCTGCCAACCAAAGTCGACGAGAACAAAACATTTGGTTTCATGTAAAATTAACACTTTCCTTGAGAGCCATGGGGTGTGAAGGAGTGAAATCGAGTCGAAGAAAGTGTCGGAGGAGTATCGACGCGTGATTCAACCGGCATCGGGGAACGGGGATACGAGCCAAGGTATGACCTAGCACTTGCCTGTGGTGAGCACGCCTTCAGACCTCCGACGGTTCGGCGGCGGCTCGCCTGCCTGCACTCCTGCCATAACAATATGACGATCCTGCTTTCTAGTCGAAGCTAGTGGATATCCCTAATAATCTTTTGTCATTGCATGCCTTTCATTCCCCTGGACGGTAGCAGTGGGGACGTGGATGCATGGTATAATTACAAAACAATCATGCATGGTTTCAGTAAATAGCTTGATGTAGATTCACATACATGTAGTCATTGCATCGGTTCTCTCCGGCGGTTCATCACTTTCAAGCTTCCTCAGATGCTTTGGTTACCGATTGGTCATCTCCCGAAGCCTGGCCTCGGACTGGGCTAGGTTCCTATACAAATATTTTCGATCTCGAGTGTTTCGAGTGCCTCTAGCCGTATAATGTGGATTCCCAACTGTGATCCAGGTCGAGAATGATGTCATGAAGTCGACATTCTAGAACATGATGGCTATCACGCAAGTTCAAGTCTGACTCCGAGTTCCGAGTCCCACCTTTTTGCCAAACCGAACTTTCAAACGTCTTTGCAACCTCCAACGCCCACACGTCTAACCATCCCTTACATCCGTCCTCCTCATCACTTTCGTCACTTCTATCACTTCTGTTGCTTCTATCGTTCCCATCACTGTCTATATGCCTCCATCCCTCCACGGACACTTTACAGTACCATCCGAAATGCCCACAATATTTTACATGGAGAGACTTTATGCGTCTCTTGTATTGCATCGGATCTGCACCGGATCTGCCCTTGGCACCGTACCTTTCCATCACCTCCAGCTACTCCTCGGTGCCAGCACCCCAAACAGCCACCTTTTGAATTTTGATACTCCGAGGGATATTGTTTCTATGGAAGGTTGGTTCGTCCCAACATGATCTGTGGTTCTCGTGAGGCGTCCTTTCCTAGCGTCATTCTACGTCCGGGCATTTGGAGGCCTGTACGTACCGTCTTACTCGTCGCTGATCGGGTTGGCCAATGGAGCCTCGCGGCTTTCCGGTGAGTTCGGATGCAGGCATGTCCAGCAACCCAGATCACTGGCCGTTGGTCATCCCATCAGATGTCGTCTGAGATGGTATGTGCACGGGGGTGTACTACCCATTCTCTTCATTTGCCTGGCGTTGAATAGGCTCTGAATTCGGTGCTACCAATTGTTCTCTTGCGTTAAAAACAGTGGACCTGTCGCTAACGAGTCGGGTAGCCTGTCCAGCATGTACGACGGCGCTGTTCAGCGCTTCAGATACGGAGCCTCGAGATGGTCAAGCATCAGGCGCCGATGAATCATTAAGCATCTGTGGCATGTGCGTTGGCATGCTGCTTACTACACGGCAGAGTCGTATCTACGAGCACCATACATCCCAAGGCTCCAAGTTTCCAGCTAGATATGCATAACCGACAATGTTCAAGTCCATCACCACACCGAAAACTGATACTGACAACTTCTGTAGTGGCAGCTGCCATACGTGTTTGTTGAACTTCACTTCCAAGAGGGCTCGTACATAGCTGGTAAGTCTCTTCACCCCTTTCTTGCTCCTGGTCTGTTCCTCCGTGGACACGCTAAATACATTACAGCCTTGGTTCAGCATAAACACCACCTAATGTGTCATCCTCCATCAAGAGATCTTAGTCTTAGTCTTGATACTAGGAGGTCCTAGCGGGACTGAAGTTCTCTATTCGGTAGCCTGTAACCTCGCACTCATTTGGCGGCTTACATTCTTGAGTCTTACGATGCGGTGGCCCTCAATCACCGCTTTCAACACAGCTACGGACAGCGAACAAACATTGCTCCATTGCTCCATTGCTCCATTGCTCCATTGCTCCATTGCTCCATTGCTTGCAATTTCGGAGAGCGGCCCAGACATATACATATATCAATCATTCTCAGTCAACGGTAGTGTATAGTATGTCGATCGCCAGGTACCCGTCTCATCTATAATCCGCTGACTTTGAGGTTGATAGATGACATATAATCGGAGGCCCAAACTCCACAACGTCGGGACCATACACTGCTCGCTGTACACGGCGTACATCTTGCGCAATCCATTTCTTCTAAGTTGCATTGCATTCAATCTCTCTCCGTGACTTACATCGTTCAGCTGCTTGGATCGTGGATCTTTGCCCAGGTCTGACGCCTACGACAATTCGACATTTCGGCAAACACATATTTTAAGCTTCATATTGATATCAGAACGATATCAGAACCAAGTATGATCACTTGTGATCACTTTCGGTGATACTGCCAATTCATCTAAGCGTTCATTTGATGCCCAGCTGATCCCGTGGTTTCTAGTTTACAGAGAGTCATTTTGCTGCATGTTGCAAGCCGCCGTCCTTTGCGTCAATACGTTCTGTATAACTTTCTTCAACTACCCCAAATCACCGCAGACCATCCAGACCATCCAGACCATCCAGACCATCCAGACCATCCAGACCATCCAGACCATCCAGACCATCCAGACCATCCAGGCCATCCAGCAAATCCCAGCAGCAAACTCCAGATGTCCTCACTTTGATGTTTCAGCCGTTTGGTGACGATCACGCGATCGACTACGCTTGTTACTCTTCGTACGGCGGCGGCTCTCCGATTTCGCTTCCAGTCTGGCAGTCTTTGCTCTCTCTTGGTGGAGGAGAAATTGGGTGCGCTGAAGTTGTTCTGCACAGATGATGTCACTCTCCTCCACATGTACCCGTGGGAAGCGATATGGACTGCATCCGGGATCTTGGAAGGCCTCTGATTTGATCGGACGGGCCCATATGCCAATGTCGAAAAACAATAGCTTCCCTTCGGTCGCTTTTGTGAACTCGTGCACCTCTTCGCCGCGCTCGCGGGCCAACTCCTCCTCGACAACAATATGAGCATGCGTGAGGGCTGCATCGATGCCCCAGATAGGCCTTGTGGAGACGTGGCATACTTCTTCTCTTGACTGCGGAGCCGTCTTAATCATACGCTCGACGGCTTCGTTCACCGCCCTTATCCAGGGGAAATCATCAGAGAAAGTCAGATCATAGCGGTCGTGCTCGACGTACGGGAAGCCTTCACATAGAGTTCTGAGGATTAAATATTGAGCTCTAAAGCAATGTCCAGCCGCAACGACCCGATCCGCGATCCTCCGCGCGAGTGGTATGGCCCCCGACTCTGGATCCAGGAACATGATGCCATTGTCCTTGAAACGGATTGCACTCTTTGGTATGCATGATATGGCTCCATCCAACGCTGAAATTGGGTGCAGGGCGCTGGGAATGGACGTAATAGCGTCCATGTAGTTGAAAATGACTATCTCCGTATTGCCTGGGTGTCCAAAATCCTTCGTCGCTTAGGGTTAGCTTAGGGTTAGGGTTAGGGTTAGGGTTAGGGTTAGGGTTAGGGTTAGGGTTAGGGTTAGGGTTAGGGTTAGGGTTAGGGTTAGGGTTAGGGTTAGGGTTAGGGTTAGGGTTAGGGTTAGGGTTAGGGTTAGGGTTAGGGTTAGGGTTAGGGTTAGGGTTAGGGTTAGGGTTAGGGTTAGGGTTAGGGTTAGGGTTAGGGTTAGGGTTAGGGTTAGGGTTAGGGTTAGGGTTAGGGTTAGGGTTAGGGTTAGGGTTAGGGTTAGG